>OY747709.1:34317399-34447399 GCA_963556495.2 Valencia hispanica
GTGATCGGTAAAGGAAAATGTTCAAAGTGTTGAGCTCCAGCACGACAGGGGTGCTGGGTCTTGGCACTATGAGCCCGAGTGGAGGCACTCGGGCCCGGATGGGAGCCCCAGGCCAGCTCCCATCCACCGGTGGAGCGCTTGTGATCGGTAAAGGAAAATGTTCAAAGTGTTGAGCTCCAGCACGACAGGGGTGCTGGGTCTTGGCACTATGAGCCCGAGTGGAGGCACTCGGGCCCGGATGGGAGCCCCAGGCCAGCTCCCATCCACCGGTGGAGCGCTTGTGATCGGGAAAGGAAAATGTTCAAAGTGTTGAGCTCCAGCACGACAGGGGTGCTGGGTCTTGGCACTATGAGCCCGAGTGGAGGCACTCGGGCCCGGATGGGAGCCCCAGGCCAGCTCCCATCCACCGGTGGAGCGCTTGTGATCGGGAAAGGAAAATGTTCAAAGTGTTGAGCTCCAGCACGACAGGGGTGCTGGGTCTTGGCACTATGAGCCCGAGTGGAGGCACTCGTGCCCGGATGGGAGCCCCAGGCCAGCTCCCATCCACCGGTGGAGCGCTTGTGATCGGTAAAGGAAAATGTTCAAAGTGTTGAGCTCCAGCACGACAGGGGTGCTGGGTCTTGGCACTATGAGCCCGAGTGGAGGCACTCGGGCCCGGATGGGAGCCCCAGGCCAGCTCCCATCCACCGGTGGAGCTGTGCCTTACCAGAGGAACAGATCTCTTCGTGCCTTACCAGAGGCACGAGGCTCTCTGTGCCTTACCAGAGGCACGAGAAAGTTGGCGGTGCGTGTGGCTTGGCTTAGTCCGCGGAGGGGTGCTTAAGTGTGGGTACCCCGGTCCGCACGGTGGTCATGGTTCTGGTGGGGTGGTTGGTCCAGCAGCCCTGGAGCCTGCCTCAAGCTCCTCTCCCTCCTGCCTGTGAGCAGCAGCAGCAGGCCCTGGGTGAGGGCTGGGGTCGGGCCCTGGGTCCTGGAGCCGGATCTCCTGCCCCTCTCCCTCTGTCCTGTGAGCAGCAGCAGCAGGCCCTGGGTGAGGGCTGGGGTCGGGCCCTGGGTCCTGGAGCCGGATCTCCTGCCCCTCTCCCTCTGTCCTGTGAGCAGCAGCAGCAGGCCCTGGGTGAGGGCTGGGGTCGGGCCCTGGGTCCTGGAGCCGGATCTCCTGCCCCTCTCCCTCTGTCCTGTGAGCAGCAGCAGCAGGCCCTGGGTGAGGGCTGGGGTCGGGCCCTGGGTCCTGGAGCCGGATCTCCTGCCCCTCTCCCTCTGTCCTGTGAGCAGCAGCAGCAGGCCCTGGGTGAGGGCTGGGGTCGGGCCCTGGGTCCTGGAGCCGGATCTCCTGCCCCTCTCCCTCTGTCCTGTGAGCAGCAGCAGCAGGCCCTGGGTGAGGGCTGGGGTCGGGCCCTGGGTCCTGGAGCCGGATCTCCTGCCCCTCTCCCTTCTGCCTGTGAGCAGCAGCAGGCCCTGGGTGAGGGCTGGGGTCGGGCCCTGGGTCCTGGAGCCGGATCTCCTGCCCCTCTCCCTCTGTCCTGTGAGCAGCAGCAGCAGGCCCTGGGTGAGGGCTGGGGTCGGGCCTTGTGTCCTGGAGCTGGCCTCAAGGTCTCCTCCCTTCTGCCTGTGAGCAGCAGCAGGCCCTGGGTGAGGGCTGGGGTCGGGCCCTGGGTCCTGGAGCCGGATCTCCTGCCCCTCTCCCTCTGTCCTGTGAGCAGCAGCAGCAGGCCCTGGGTGAGCGCTGGGGTCGGGCCCTGGGTCCTGGAGCCGGATCTCCTGCCCCTCTCCCTCTGTCCTGTGAGCAGCAGCAGCAGGCCCTGGGTGAGGGCTGGGGTCGGGCCCTGGGTCCTGGAGCCGGATCTCCTGCCCCTCTCCCTCTGTCCTGTGAGCAGCAGCAGCAGGCCCTGGGTGAGGGCTGGGGTCGGGCCCTGGGTCCTGGAGCCGGATCTCCTGCCCCTCTCCCTCTGTCCTGTGAGCAGCAGCAGCAGGCCCTGGGTGAGGGCTGGGGTCGGGCCCTGGGTCCTGGAGCCGGATCTCCTGCCCCTCTCCCTCTGTCCTGTGAGCAGCAGCAGCAGGCCCTGGGTGAGGGCTGGGGTCGGGCCCTGGGTCCTGGAGCCGGATCTCCTGCCCCTCTCCCTCTGTCCTGTGAGCAGCAGCAGCAGGCCCTGGGTGAGGGCTGGGGTCGGGCCCTGGGTCCTGGAGCCGGATCTCCTGCCCCTCTCCCTCTGTCCTGTGAGCAGCAGCAGCAGGCCCTGGGTGAGGGCTGGGGTCGGGCCTTGGGTCTTGGAGCCAGCCCAGACCGTGTGTGTTGCAGGAGCGAGGAAAGAGATGCGAAAAAATTCCTAAGTGTCAAGACCTGCCTTACCAGAGGCATGAGGTTGGGAAAAGCTTCTGAGTGTCAAGCCCTGCCTTTGCAGAGGAACTGGACGGTCCATCCGGGCCTGTGAGCAGCAGCAGCAGGCCCTGGGTGAGGGCTGGGGTCGGGCCCTGGGTCCTGGAGCCGGATCTCCTGCCCCTCTCCCTCTGTCCTGTGAGCAGCAGGCCCTGGGTGAGGGCTTGGGTCGGGCCCTGGGTCCTGGAGCCGGCCTCAAGCTCTCCTCCCTTCTGCCTG
This sequence comes from Valencia hispanica, assembly GCA_963556495.2. Classification (NCBI taxonomy): domain Eukaryota; kingdom Metazoa; phylum Chordata; class Actinopteri; order Cyprinodontiformes; family Valenciidae; genus Valencia; species Valencia hispanica. The sequence continues at coordinate 34,319,996 of OY747709.1, forward strand.
TGAGCAGCAGCAGGCCCTGGGTGAGGGCTGGGGTCGGGCCCTGGGTCCTGGAGCCGGCCTCAAGCTCTCCTCCCTTCTGCCTGTGAGCAGCAGCAGGCCCTGGGTGAGGGCTGGGGTCGGGCCCTGGGTCCTGGAGCTAGCCCAGACCGTGTGTGGTGCAGGAGCGAGGAAAGAGATGCGAAAAAAATCCTAAGTGTCAGCCCCTCCTCTTACCAGAGGCACCAGATGCGGAAAAATGACTAAGTGTCAGCCCCTCGCCTTACCAGAGGCACCAGATGCGGAAAAACGACTAAGTGTCAGCCCCAGCCTGGGGGGGAGGCTCGGGGTTCCCATGCCCAGGAAGAGGCCCCGTCCCTGGGTAAAAAGAGTCAGCCACAGCCCCTCGCCTTACCAGAGGCACCAGATGCGGAAAAATGACTAAGTGTCAGCCACTCGCCTTACCAGAGGCACCAGATGCGAAAGAAATCCTAAGTGTCAGCCCCTCGCCTTACCAGAGGCACCAGATGCGGAAAAATGACTAAGTGTCAGCCCCTCGCCTTACCAGAGGCACCAGATGCGGAAAAACGACTAAGTGTCAGCCCCAGCCTGGGGGGGAGGCTCGGGGTTCCCATGCCCAGGAAGAGGCCCCGTCCCTGGGTAAAAAGAGTCAGCCACAGCCCCTCGCCTTACCAGAGGCACCAGATGGGAAAAAATGACTAAGTGTCAGCCACTCGCCTTACCAGAGGCACCAGATGCGGAAAAACGACTAAGTGTCAGCCCCAGCCTGGGGGGGAGGCTCGGGGTTCCCATGCCCAGGAAGAGGCCCCGTCCCTGGGTAAAAAGAGTCAGCCACAGCCCCTCGCCTTACCAGAGGCACCAGATGCGAAAAAATGACTAAGTGTCAGCCACTCGCCTTACCAGAGGCACCAGATGCGAAAAAATGACTAAGTGTCAGCCCCTCGCCTTACCAGAGGCACCAGATGCGGAAAAATGACTAAGTGTCAGCCCCTCGCCTTACCAGAGGCACCAGATGCGGAAAAATGACTAAGTGTCAGCCACTCGCCTTACCAGAGGCACCAGATGCGGAAAAATGACTAAGTGTCAGCCCCTCGCCTTACCAGAGGCACCAGATGCGGAAAAACGACTAAGTGTCAGCCACTCGCCTTACCAGAGGCACCAGATGCGGAAAAACGACTAAGTGTCAGCCACTCGCCTTACCAGAGGCACCAGATGCGGAAAAACGACTAAGTGTCAGCCCCAGCCTGGGGGGGAGGCTCGGGGTTCCCATGCCCAGGAAGAGGCCCCGTCCCTGGGTAAAAAGAGTCAGCCACAGCCCCTCGCCTTACCAGAGGCACCAGATGCGAAAAAATGACTAAGTGTCAGCCACTCGCCTTACCAGAGGCACCAGATGCGAAAAAATGACTAAGTGTCAGCCCCTCGCCTTACCAGAGGCACCAGAAGCGGAAAAATGACTAAGTGTCAGCCACTCGCCTTACCAGAGGCACGCTTCGAGCGTATGGTTCTATACTGCGTAGCATGGGTTGCCCATTGGACATGGTCTCTCATGGTAGTCGCCAGGAGCCCAGTCGAGAAAAACACCTCCGGCAGGTTGGTAGGAGCGTGTGCCGGGACCCAGACCCTGCCTGGAGGGGAAGGCACTGGGGGGTCCCATGCCCAGGGAGAGGCCCCGTCCCTGGGCAAAAAGAGCGAGACTCAGCCCCTCGCCTTACCAGAGGCACCAGATGCGGAAAAACGACTAAGTGTCAGCCCCAGCCTGGGGGGGAGGCTCGGGGTTCCCATGCCCAGGAAGAGGCCCCGTCCCTGGGTAAAAAGAGTCAGCCACAGCCCCTCGCCTTACCAGAGGCACCAGATGCGGAAAAATGACTAAGTGTCAGCCACTCGCCTTACCAGAGGCACCAGAAGCGGAAAAATGACTAAGTGTCAGCCACTCGCCTTACCAGAGGCACCGGATGCGGAAAAATGACTAAGTGTCAGCCACTCGCCTTACCAGAGGCACCGGATGCGGAAAAAAGACTAAGTGTCAGCCCCAGCCTGGAGGGGAGGCTCGGGGTTCCCATGCCCAGGAAGAGGCCCCGTCCCTGGGTAAAAAGAGTCAGCCACAGCCCCTCGCCTTACCAGAGGCGCCAGATGCGAAAAAACGACTAAGTGTCGGCCCGCTGCCTTACCAGAGGCACGAACTGAGCGTATGGTTCTATACTGCGTAGCATGGGTTGCCCATTGGACATGGTCTCTCATGGTAGTCGCCAGAAGCCCAGTCGAGAAAAACACCTCCCGCAGGATAGTAGGAAGGTGTTTTTGGACCCAGCCCGGCCGGTTCCATGCCCGGGAAGATGCTTGGTTCCCGGGTAAAAAGAACCAGCCTAAGTCCCTTGTCTTTCCAGTCTCACCGGATGCGTGAAAATGACTAAGTGTCGGCCCCAGGCTGTGGGGATCCGCAGGGTTTACATGCCCAGGAAGAAGCCCGTTCCTGGGTAAAAAGAGCGAGACTCAGCCCCTCGCCTTACCAGAGGCACCGGATGCGGAAAAAAGACTAAGTGTCAGCCCCAGCCTGGGGGGAGGCTCGGGGTTCCCATGCCCAGGAAGAGGCCCCGTCCCTGGGTAAAAAGAGTCAGCCACAGCCCCTCGCCTTACCAGAGGCACCAGATGCGAAAAAATGACTAAGTGTCAGCCACTCGCCTTACCAGAGGCACCAGAAGCGAAAAAATGACTAAGTGTCAGCCCCTCGCCTTACCAGAGGCACCAGAAGCGGAAAAATGACTAAGTGTCAGCCCCTCGCCTTACCAGAGGCACCAGAAGCGGAAAAATGACTAAGTGTCAGCCACTCGCCTTACCAGAGGCACCGGATGCGGAAAAATGACTAAGTGTCAGCCACTCGCCTTACCAGAGGCACCGGATGCGGAAAAAAGACTAAGTGTCAGCCCCAGCCTGGAGGGGAGGCTCGGGGTTCCCATGCCCAGGAAGAGGCCCCGTCCCTGGGTAAAAAGAGTCAGCCACAGCCCCTCGCCTTACCAGAGGCGCCAGATGCGAAAAAACGACTAAGTGTCGGCCCGCTGCCTTACCAGAGGCACGAACTGAGCGTATGGTTCTATACTGCGTAGCATGGGTTGCCCATTGGACATGGTCTCTCATGGTAGTCGCCAGAAGCCCAGTCGAGAAAAACACCTCCCGCAGGATAGTAGGAAGGTGTTTTTGGACCCAGCCCGGCCGGTTCCATGCCCGGGAAGATGCTTGGTTCCCGGGTAAAAAGAACCAGCCTAAGTCCCTTGTCTTTCCAGTCTCACCGGATGCGTGAAAATGACTAAGTGTCGGCCCCAGGCTGTGGGGATCCGCAGGGTTTACATGCCCAGGAAGAAGCCCGTTCCTGGGTAAAAAGAGCGAGACTCAGCCCCTCGCCTTACCAGAGGCACCGGATGCGGAAAAACGACTAAGTGTCAGCCCCAGCCTGGGGGGAGGCTCGGGGTTCCCATGCCCAGGAAGAGGCCCCATCCCTGGGTAAAAAGAGTCAGCCACAGCCCCTCGCCTTACCAGAGGCACCAGATGCGAAAAAATGACTAAGTGTCAGCCACTCGCCTTACCAGAGGCACCAGAAGCGAAAAAATGACTAAGTGTCAGCCCCTCGCCTTACCAGAGGCACCAGAAGCGGAAAAATGACTAAGTGTCAGCCCCTCGCCTTACCAGAGGCACCAGAAGCGGAAAAATGACTAAGTGTCAGCCACTCGCCTTACCAGAGGCACCGGATGCGGAAAAATGACTAAGTGTCAGCCACTCGCCTTACCAGAGGCATCGGATGCGGAAAAAAGACTAAGTGTCAGCCCCAGCCTGGAGGGGAGGCTCGGGGTTCCCATGCCCAGGAAGAGGCCCCGTCCCTGGGTAAAAAGAGTCAGCCACAGCCCCTCGCCTTACCAGAGGCGCCAGATGCGAAAAAACGACTAAGTGTCGGCCCGCTGCCTTACCAGAGGCACGAACTGAGCGTATGGTTCTATACTGCGTAGCATGGGTTGCCCATTGGACATGGTCTCTCATGGTAGTCGCCAGAAGCCCAGTCGAGAAAAACACCTCCCGCAGGATAGTAGGAAGGTGTTTTTGGACCCAGCCCGGCCGGTTCCATGCCCGGGAAGATGCTTGGTTCCCGGGTAAAAAGAACCAGCCTAAGTCCCTTGTCTTTCCAGTCTCACCGGATGCGTGAAAATGACTAAGTGTCGGCCCCAGGCTGTGGGGATCCGCAGGGTTTACATGCCCAGGAAGAAGCCCGTTCCTGGGTAAAAAGAGCGAGACTCAGCCCCTCGCCTTACCAGAGGCACCGGATGCGGAAAAACGACTAAGTGTCAGCCCCAGCCTGGGGGGAGGCTCGGGGTTCCCATGCCCAGGAAGAGGCCCCATCCCTGGGTAAAAAGAGTCAGCCACAGCCCCTCGCCTTACCAGAGGCGCCAGATGCGGAAAAATGACTGTCAGCCCCTCGCCTTACCAGAGGCACCAGAAGCGGAAAAATGACTAAGTGTCGGCTCGCTGCCTTACCAGAGGCACCAGATGCGTAAAAACGACTAAGTGTCGGCCCGCTGCCTTACCAGAGGCACGAACTGAGCGTATGGTTCTATACTGCGTAGCATGGGTTGCCCATTGGACATGGTCTCTCATGGTGGTCGCCAGGAGCCCAGTCGAGAAAAACACCTCCCGCAGGTTTATGATGTTCTTTTTCACACAACGTCTTAAAAAAGGAGCGAAAAGATCGATATGGTCATGATTGTGGAGGCTTTTTGTCCAGCAGCCCTGGAGCTATTCTGCCAATGGCAGGCGTTTGTCGGTCGGTCCTGCCAATGGCAGGCGTTTGTCGGTCAGTCCTGTCAATGGCAGGCCTCGGTCGGGCTGTCAATGGCAGACCTCGGTCGGTCGGTCGGTCGGTCCTGTCAATGGCAGACCCTTGTCGGTCGGTCCTGTCAATGGCAGGCCTCGGTCGGGCTGTCAATGGCAGACCTCGGTCGGTCGGTCCTGTCAATGGCAGACCCTTGTCGGTCGGTCCTGTCAATGGCAGGCCTCGGTCGGGCTGTCAATGGCAGACCTCGGTCGGTCGGTCCTGTCAATGGCAGACCCTTGTCGGTCGGTCCTGTCAATGGCAGGCCTCGGTCGGGCTGTCAATGGCAGACCTCGGTCGGTCGGTCCTGTCAATGGCAGACCCTTGTCGGTCGGTCCTGTCAATGGCAGGCCTCGGTCGGGCTGTCAATGGCAGACCTCGGTCGGTCGGTCCTGTCAATGGCAGACCCTTGTCGGTCGGTCCTGTCAATGGCAGGCCTCGGTCGGGCTGTCAATGGCAGACCTCGGTCGGTCGGTCCTGTCAATGGCAGACCCTTGTCGGTCGGTCCTGTCAATGGCAGGCCTCGGTCGGGCTGTCAATGGCAGAACTCTGACACTTCCCGCACATGAACGTAACACATTTTCACTGCGGTGAATTGTGTGACAATGTCCGCAAACTCCATTGGAAGTGTGTGCCACTGACAGGACTTTGGGTTAAGCTTTGTAACAATCTCCACCGCCTTTTTCCCGCTCCAGCCCAAAACCAGCTCAGAGCAGTAACTGCAGTTGAGCGATACTTCTAGCTGTAACAGAGTATGTATGCTACGGTGAATCTATCGATAAGCCAGCACCGAATCCATCTTGGTGCTATCAAACATCCGTAGACGACCGCACAATTGCGAGCTAAAAAAAACATTTACTCACCTCGCTCCAAACCGATAATACAGGTCGCCGATGTGAAGACTTCCTGTAGTCGATGTGAAGTTGATTTCCTCGCTGAACCCGTAACTCCAGCTCTTAGCAGGGGAAGCTCGGGAATCCCGCCTGGACTCAGCTCTGACGCGGTCTGACAATGACGCGGGCTTCTGGGATTCCCCTCGAATGAAGCCGGTGATACAGTCTTCGTGAAACCGCTGTTTTCTTTGTTCGTCGCAGCACCGCGCTCCGTGTCCTTAAGGTCGGATTGTTGAATGAGGTCCTTCCAGCATGCTGTAGAGATTAACCGTTTTCCGACAGCCTTTTATACAGGTAAATGCCGCCCGGTGAGCACCGCCCAAACCGGTTTACCCGACTTCAGGTGGGCGTGACCATCAGGGGGCGTACCCTATTTCGACAGGTGGGCGTGTCCTATTTTGACAGGTGGGCGTGGTCACCAGGGGGCGTACCCTATTTTGACAAGTGGGCGTGTCCTATTTTGACAAGTGGGCGTGGCCACCAGGGGGCGTACCCCATTTTGACAGGTGGGTGTGTCCTATCTTGACAGGTGGGCGTGCCCACCAGGGGGCGTATCCCGTTTTGACAGGTGGGCGGGGCCATCAGGGGGCGGGGCTTATTGTGATAGGTGGGCGTGGCCATCAGGGGGCGGAGCTTATTGTGACAGGGCGGAGCTTGTCACGGCAGCCAGGGAGCCTGCAAAAGTGGGCGTAACCGGAAGGGGCGTGACCGGAAGTGGGCGTGGTCAGTGGGCGTGACCGGAAGTGGGCGTGGTCTCATTTGCATTTTGACAGCTAGTGGTCTATACTTTCTCTTATAACTTAGAATAAAAACCTAATCAAAAGCAGCTGAGAACAGGTTGTTGTGCATCATGCACACGCACACACACACACGCACACCCACACACACACACACACACACACCCACACACACACACACACACACACACACACACAAACGCACGTCTTGCTATACTTGTGTTGACATTGTATTGACTTCCATTGATTTTACTATGCCTAACCCAGACACTTTCCCTAAACCTAACCATTAGTGATACATGCCTAACCCTAACCTTAACCTAAACCTAATTCACACCATACCTCTAAACCTAACTAGTAGAGTTTAATAGCTTGTTAAGCATTGTGTGGACCAGGCAAAATGTCCTCACAACTGCAAATGTCCACACAATGGTGGTGGCCTGCCAAAGGTTCATCCACACAAGTATAGCTATACATTTACACACACGCACACACACACACACGCACACACACACACACACACACACACACACACACACACACACACACACACACACACACACACACACACACACACACACACACACACACACACACACACACTCTCCTCTCAGCACCATGAGCAGCAATATGGCCAATGTGTCAGCAAATGCTTATTGATTTACATTTAACCTGTTCCACCCCACAGCCCCGCCGCCGGGTCACTGTGGGGGAAGGGCGGAGAGAATGTCCGAATTTAGTTGACCTGTGGTCACTGATTGCTAAGCATGTTCTATCATTATAAACCTCAGAATCTCAGCTAAAGACTCATACATAGTTTTTGTGACCTCAAAACCCCCAAAAAAACAACAAGCAAAAGAGCAGTTGTGCTCACCCTGCCGAACAGAACCGAGCAAACTTTGCCTTGCAAGAAAGCCAGCATCTCACAGATTCTAAAGCTGCATGTTTCATCACGATACGTGCAAATTTCAGCAAATGAGCAGCAAAATAAGCCCAAAAATACGTACAGCATTTGAAAAAACAAGAGCATAAATTTTTCCTTACCTTTTTTTTCTGTGCTGAAAAGAATAATCCACCGTGATATGACTGTATTTCCAGAATAACTAAAATACCCAGTGTGTATTTTGAAAAGAAAAAGTGAAAAAAACCTGTAGTAGAAATCTTACATGTCTCGCTCCTATCGGCTGCGCCTCCTCACCTGCGGTAGGTTCCCTGCTGCGCGGGCTGCTCCATGCCTACAGGTGCTGCTGCTGCATCCTCCTCTCTGCCCGGTGTGTCAGAGAGCTAGCGATGTCCAACTTCTTTAGCTGACTTAAAGAATTCTGTCAGCTTAGGCATTTTCTTCCTTTTTCTTTGTCTCGAAGACCCTTCTCACGAATCGCTTTTCTTTTCTGAGCACTGCTCTCAAATTTCTTCCCCGACATTTTTCAACGTTTCTTTACATCCAGATGACCACGCCCTGAAATTGTCTAAATTGTTTGATTGGTGGCCACTTGGGTGAAGTAGGTCACTTGTAATTTGGATCAATCAGCAGCATTAAATTAGCATATAAGATGAATGACAGAAAGCCTGACAAGTAATAAAACGTTTCTTTTGGGTTTTTTTTTAACCTGAAATGATAGGCCCCCTGAGCATCATAGGCCCCTGGCCACTGCCCCGGTTGGCCCGTGCATGAAGGCGGCCTTGGGTGTTCTACCCATTAAACGCCTTTTGGCTGGAGGAGTAGCGTTGTTCTGTGGCTTCTGTGCGAGACTGTTGGGCCGAGATAACACCGGGCTGCCAGGTTCTTCCTCCCTGCGTGTAGTCATCGGTAAAGTTGTCTCATTTCCATATCCAGTGTTTAGATCAAAATTAATCTGAAGATGGTGTAACTTTGTCTCAATTGTTTCAATTCTCTGGAGCAATTTCTCAAAGTCCTCAGCTGAGCAAAACCCTATTTTGGTAATCCACAGTCCTTCAGAAAGTAATCCAAAAAAGAGATCTGGTCTAATACAGATCCAGAGGCTTGGTGAGTAAAGTAACTAAGAAAAGAAAATAAGAAAAGAGAATAAGGCTAGAGATCAGGAGAGTATATTTATATATATATGTAGACTGATTATTTTTTTTTAGATGTGCATCTATGGTTTAATTAGGATATCTTAATTCAAATTGATCTATATATAATAATTTTTACATGCTATCTACTCTAATTGGTTTGTGTTTAAGGCTCCTGCTTGTGTGACATGTTCATGATTTGAGCTCCACATTAGATGATCCACGCCTTCCTTTAGCAGTTCAGGTTCTACAGTAGTATCTTCCTTTTATTCACAGCTGCTCGCCTCCAGCTATAAATCTGTTGTGCAGTTTCAGCGGTGAGGACATGCTGGCCAGCAACGTCTAACTAGACCAAGTTACAAAGCGGTGCAGACATTAACGTATACCAGCCTCCAAACATTACCTATCAATGCTGATCTACAACTTCCACTAGCAAAATACACAACATTTCGATTATCATTTTTGGGATTTAGTTTGATTTACAAAGAGCATCTAAAAAATCCACACTTGTTGATTCACAACCCCAGGTTTAGGAACCCCTGCTGTAGACTATAGGACTGAAAGACTCTAATGTGATTGCTTTGTGAATGCATTGACAGTACTAACAGGGTTTTGCTTGTTAGAATACCTCGAGAAACATTTTTTTCCTTTCAACCTGATATAGTCGCTTCCTCAAGTCTTGATAATATATAGGAAATAATTGCTTTGAAGAAAAAGGAAAACAAACTTGTATGAAAGCTGAAATGACACATGCTAAAGTGAAACCAAGACCGAGCTGTTGTCTCGAGAGGCAGCCGAGGTTACCGGACTGTCAGTCAGAGTTAGTGGGGGCGGGCTCTAAGCTGTCATCCCAGCGTTTCGATCTCGCCCTACATAACAGGTCACTGGAGCACTGCAGGCTTTGGGTTTTGGCAGGAGCAATCACACATATATTTGCAGACGTTGCTCGAACTGTATGCGCTTTTTGCTCTTCTCCTTCCTCACATTTACATTTGCTTTTGATGGGATGAGTCACCGTCTTTTGGGTCTTCAGCTGAAAATCCAGCTGAAGACCAAAAATGACGGATGTCGATTATAAGTTTGCGAAAAACTTTGTGCTTCCTATTGACAGAATCGGCTGTCAAGATCAACCAGATGAGATAAAGCTGCTCTTTTGAATCTTACAATCCTATATGGATGCCTTCATATTTAGTTTAGGAAGACTATGATGTCCCTGTGGTGAACTTACTTAGCAAAAAGTGAAACAATTATGGGTTAGAGAATAAAACTCTCCTCTCTTGTCTTGTCTCATAGAAACCAAAATGGTCTGTAATCATCCAGTATATTAACATATAATAACATAGACATGAAATTATGTATCTTTCTCTCAAACAGAAAGGAAAAAAAAAGGAATAAAAGAGTCCTGTTCACCCGTGTACTATTAATAACCCATTTGTTAAAATGACGTATCTGTGGGATAATTAGGGTATGTTTTGTGTGTGTGTCTGTGTGTGTTTGATTATGTGTGACGTCTGAGCAGCCTAGTGATAATAAGGGGTTCATTTAGTGGAGTGGAAGATAATGGGAACTAGAACTGGTTTGACACTGGAACATTGGGACAGAATAAATGAAACTACTGTGACACACACACGCACACATAACTATTAGAGGCTCCAGTATATTTAATGCACAAGAATACACACACTCACATAGTCTTACAAATAGGCTGATTAATTGGTGGCTGCATGAGAAAAGCCCACAGCAGTGTCTAATTCTCCCTGCTGTCAGTAAAACATCGGGAATTGTTTGCATGTCAACAGAGGGGAAGTTGTAGGAATGATGCAGATTGGGATTGGAGAATAGATACTGTCAGAGATCTACTTTATGAACCTGTGTGAAGGAGTTATTTTTTATTTTTCTTTATTTACCTAATTCAAAATGGTTTACAAACTTATGCACTGCTTGAATGCGTGAGCAGAGCAGTCATAAACAGAAACAGCAGATAACTTCAAACTGTGTGGTTATTTTTGCATTGTATTGTGTATAAAATAAGTCTTCTGGTGGTGTTCTTGCTTTCCGTCTGCATTCCCAACCTTATCAAGTGCGAAAAGGACTTGCTTTCTAATGAACATTTCATACAGACAGTACATCATTTCATACCCACGAGTAGGACATTTCACATTTACTTTGAAAACCAAATATTTAAAGAGTTTTCTCCAATATGCTCATAATCTACTGTAAGAAAATGTTATGTGACTCCAATAAGTTATTTTTGTTTGATTGGTGGACATTGTCTGTTATATTTTGTAAGAGTAAATTGAGTCAGACTGGGATAAAAACCACAATTAAGAGAAACAGATTATAATTGAAAGACTTCACAAAGTAATAAATAAATGATGCCTGGGCAATTTAATGATTATTTTTGCTCCATACTTCATCAAAATGATTGAATACCAAGAGAAATAAACCTATAAACCGAGGTTAAGTACATGGCTGTGAAAGGATTTGTTTATGGGTACAATATGGTAGTGCATGGGTTCAAAAATAGGAGAAATAAATTGGCATGGGGTGGTTTTACTTGGAGCCAAGGTGAAAAGCTTTTCTAAAATAGTGTCTAACAGTGTTGAAACAGTGTTAGTACATCACAGTAAATAGAGAGGTAGGTTCAGTGCTGTGTTAACTGCCTTGTTAGAAAAGGTGAACTTGTACTGTTCACTAATGATAAGACATGTTTCTTGCTCACTGCATTACTAAAAATGTAGTAGGCATATCTGCTGTTTAGTTTGATTTCTCATTTAACAAGGTATCATTGCATTTTGATTTAGGTGGTTATTGAATTGGGTTGTACAAGGTTTTGCTGTGTAAGTATTTTTTTATGAGTTCTAAAAAGATTGCTGTATAATTGTAAGCTTCCTTTAAGCTACCGGCATATGCCCAATTTGGAGATACATGATCATTGGATTATATTTATTGGAATAGATATTGTAAATATTTTCTATCAGCTGCTTGCTGAACTCCATTTTGTTGCTGCCAGATCAGTGGCAGGACACAATGTGCATATCAGCTGCACCTCCACCAAAATCCTAAATGACGTGACCTGCTGGACGGCCATCGTGGAGTAATAAGTTTGTGGCTTTAGCCATTGTGAACAGTCCTGCTCCAGATTATCTGAAGATCAGCTAAGATAGGTCAGCAAGCCCCACGATATGGACAAGCGACAAGTAGTGCTGCCAAGCAACCACCATAATCTTCATAAGACTGGGAACTTTCACACTCAATGATGCACATGGGAGAGTTGACTGCATTTGTGATGCACCACAGAAACCCCTGCAGAGACCATCTAAATTCTAGCTGATTTTTAATGTTGAATTAAAATTTTAATACCATCATCAGCTCCTGTTTGACTTCCTGGGAACAAAATTTAGCAGAAAAAAAAAATGTGGTTGGAAGGTGGAGGCACCCCCAACGAGGAGATCAGTTGATGCCCACATTTGATTTAAAAAAATGTATGCTTTCAATTAGTTTTTTTGTTTAGCTTAGACAGTACATTAGGCTAAAGATTTCACATTTATAAATATTTCTTGAAATATATGTTGGAAATGGCAGCATTTTAATTTTACATAGCATCTCCTCATTTTAGAAATGATGGACATTTTTCAAGGCTGGCCAAGTAATCTTAATTGCCTGATTAATCCAAACATGTATTTGCTGCATAACCATGACAGTCATATCAATTTCCTCCTGGAACTGAAACACAAATGGAAATATGGATATTTCAAAACTGTTGGATTGTGCCTGCTGGTTAAAGATAAGCTAAGAAAATCAATAGAAAATGTGTGGATGTGTGGAGATATTTGTATTTGTAGGATTAAGTGCTAAGGAAATAGGAAGTTTCCCTAGGATCATTTGGCCTGGACAAGAAGCTCCAGCTGGGACTTTCTCTGTGCCTGTGTCTGTGCTTGTCTGAATGTGTGAATAATGGCAACAAAAAACTTTGATTCTCATTACTGTTTCATCCTTAACCGCCCACTTTGTTCCAGCTGCTGTCTACTTTGTTACCTGATGGTGCAGCCTCAGAAAACCCTGTGAGAAATCAACATCTAGTGTGTGTGCGTGCGTGTAGGTGTGTGTGTGTGTGTGTGTGTGTGTGTGTGTGTGTGGGTGCGTGTGTGTGTGTGTGTATGTGTGGAGAATCTGTAATTGGCATGTCCGTCTGACTGAATGGACGAAACTCGGTGGCAGTGCAGGAGTGGCGGTGATAACATGGCAATTAAGCTCAGAGAGACAGACCCCAAATCACCACAGTTGGGTGCTTGCTGGAGACTTAGAGCGACAGGCTGGACTGTTGGGAGTGAATACAGAATAAAGGGAAGTCAAGGAGGGATTGTACTGGACTGTGCACACAGAAGATACCTGTTTCAGACTGGATCTTGGCTTTGTTAGGTAAACACACTGTGAGTCAAAGATTTTACCTCTTTAAAAAGCCTTATTCTGTGTCGAATCATCCTGTCGGTGGACAGATAATGCACCAACCACTGTTATCCTTTCAATGGGACTAAGCGGAAAAAAATTACTCAACATTTTACAAACTGCAAAATCAGAAGATTTATGTTGTGATTTATGCTGATTTGCTTAAAACAGTTTGGAAACCTGGGAGATGTCAGACAGCAAATTAAATTTATGATTCAATTACTGAAGTTTATTCTTTGTAAACAATATAATAAAGATTAATGATCATGAAAAATAGAGGAAGTTGCTGAGAGAAACCCAGGAAACAAATGAAAGAAGAAACATTAAATCACATTCAGATGGATTTGTGTCATTGTAGTGTTAAGGGAAAAAAACACGATGAGCCAGGAGTTTCAATGGGGATCAGAGACGGGTCTTAAAATGTGATGGATCTTTTCTCTGGCTATGGGAAATTATTTTCCTTCAAGTCTTAAACCTGAATTGTTCATCCAGAAAACCCTAGAAGAGTGCCTAATCTAAAAAAACAAAAAAATCTAAAGAAAAAAAAATATTTTGTGACTTTTAAGTGACTTTAAAGATTTATAGCTAAATACAATGTAGAAGTTCATTTTACCTAATTATTCCATTTAGAGAAGAGCTGAACCTATAAAATCTTGGAATTAATTGCATTGCATTGTTTGACAAAATTATATACAAAGCAGAGATAGAGCAGAGTCATTTCAAACACTGATTGTTTTATGCCAGTGGCGATGCTGATATTCTCCCGCTTACCTGTCTCAGCAGCATTTCCTGAGCCTGTCTGTGCCCCACCTCCACCACAGGTTTTTTGCATTTCTTCCTTCACTTCTGGTTTTTCTGGTTTCTTTCTTTTTCTTGCTTTCCCTCCCCTCAAGAAAAAAATTAGATGGAGCTGCCTTGATCACTGCAGACGGTACTACCGCAGCCTTCAAATCTCTGTTATATTTTATTTGGCTGAGAGAAGTAGCACCAAACACCAATGCTTCTGCTGAGCTGCTGTTTCAAACCCTTACTGCATATGAATTTACAAACTAATTCCCTGCCTGTAGTTTTTAGTGTTATTTGTTTCTATGCATCTCCTCACAGATGACCCATTTACCTTTCTGCAATGTGCTTTTTCTCTTTACTTATAGTTTTCAGCTTCTGTTGTGCATTAACTTTTATCTCTTGCCTCTAGTTTTGCGTCATGCCATAAGCCTATTTCTACACCTTTATAATCTTTCCCTTTTTATGCTGATATCCTGATCTTATTGTATAAATAAGGAACATTTATTAGATAACTCCTACAATGGTTAACCAGTTTATGCAAATATCATTGTGTTTAATAATACAAATATGTGAGCCACAACATTTTGACTGGTTACTTTTGTAACACTTCACTGCTTAGACATTTATTTTCTCATTTATTACAAAGATCTATGAGCACTGGGATAGATTAACTAACACAGTGGTCTACTCACGTGACTCCAATGGTTTAGGAGCACTCAATAATTTATTGACCGCTGAACCCTTCCTCATAATTTTCTCTCATCAGGCTATGGGGTGAGTGCACTTCATTGATTTATAGACTAGATGCAACTTTTAAATGCAAGTGTGGTTAACTATTATCTTTATGGATCAGTTGGCATATGTAGCTGTAAGCGGATTTAGAAGTGACAGTGGAAAGCATTTCTTTATGGACAGCAGGAAAGAACTGGGTGGATATCTGCTGAACAGTTTTGAATGTATCTCTGAAGGTGCAAAACAGTATTTGTTCTCAGTTTTTTTCCACATTTTGTCATATAGAAACACACAGTAGTGCATAGTTGTGAAGTGAAAATTGAGGGACATGATTTTTAAATGTTTTTTCCCAAAAAATAATCTAAAGTGTAGTTTGCATTTCCCCCTTGACTCTGATACATAAAATCCAGTGCAACCAGGTGCCTTTAGAAGTCACCCAATTATGAAAGACAATCCATGTGTAATTTGATATCAATATAAATGCCACTATCCTGTGAGGAGCTCGAATATTTCTTAGTGAAAACTGGTAACGGATTCATAAAAATCAAAAGGCACATCAGAAAAGTGAGGGGAAAAAGTTGGAGTATTTAGGCTTTGAATATCCGAAGGAACACTGTTTAATCCACCATCCAAACAAGCCTAGGATTTCAAATCACCCTGAACTCTCTATCCCCACAGTGAAACACAGAGGTGGCAGAATGATACTGTGGAAAATATTTTCTTCAGGATAGGAAAACATCAATATTCTGGTCTTCCTTAAATATTGATGTTCACAGATGCTCTCCATCTGACTGATTTGGAGCCATTTTGCAGGAAAAAACTGGATAAAAAAATTACTCCCCAGATTTGCAAAACTAGTAGAGATATAAACAAAAAAGGTTGAAGCTGTATTTGGTGTTAAAGGTGGTTCTACAAAATGTTGACCCAGAAGGGCAGATACAAGAGCACAACACAGTTTTCTGATTTTTATTAATAAAAGTATTTTCATCTGGCTTCAAAAATATTATGACTGTGTTAATCAAATACAGTTCTAATAAAGTACATTAAAGTTTGTAGTTTTATTATGACAAAATGTGAAAATGTTCAAGAGACTTGAATACTTATACTGTATGTATGAACTGGAAAGCAGAACCTTGCAACCACTTATGTGAAGTCTTAGTCGAATCCTTCTCTTGTTTGTGTAAAAAAGCTAATGATAAAACCTGTTTCACGGTGCGAAACTCTATAAAGCTCATTAGTAGACCATCTGGTGTGTTTGCTTGCCGTTCCAAGTGGTTGACTAAAATTGCTCTTGAAATAAAAAAGATGACTCAGTGCTGGGTTAGGGTGGTGGACAGGGACTACTTTAGAACTTTAATCTTCTCCATCCAAACCCTAAATTATCCTATCAGGTTTACTGTGTTGCCCTTCAGAAGACTTGCGTTGTACAACAACCTAAAATGTCAGTCTGGTTTAAAAGATTGCATGGGAACATTCTGTGTAACAGAAAAATTGTGAACAAACAGTGACATTTTAGATTAAAGCATGTTGTAGTATTCAAGGTCTGAAGAATGTATTATTATTATTTGATAGCTGAAGGGACTGTGATTAAATTGAAAAGAACAAAGGGTAAACATCCATCCAGCCATCCATCCTATACCCGTCCATCCTAATGCAGGGTTGCGGGGGCGGCTGGTGCCTATCTCCAGCGGTCAAGGGGCGGGGTACACCCTGGACAGGTTGCCAGTCCATCGCAGGGCAACACAGAGACATACAGGACAAACATCCATACACGCACACACTCATACCTAAGGGCAATTTAGAGAAACCAATTCACCTAACAGTCATGTTTTTGGACTGTGGGAGGAAGCCGGAGTACCCGGAGAGAACCCACGCATGCACAGGGAGAACATGCAAACTCCATGCAGAAAGACCCCAGGCTGGGATTCGAACCCAGGACCTTCTTGCTGCAAGGCAACAGTGCTACCAACAAACACTGTTAAGCCCCAAAGGGTAAACATCCATCCATCCATCCATTTTCCATACCCGTCCATCCTATGTAGGGTTGCGGGGCGGCTGGTGCCTATCTCCAGCAGTCAAGGGGCGAGAGGCAGGGTACACCCTGGAGAGGTCGCCAGTCCATCGCAGGGCAACACAGAGACATACAGGACAAACAACCATGTACGCACACACTCATACCTAAGGGCAATTTAGAGCAACCAATTCACCTAACAGTCATGTTTTTGGACTGTGGGAGGAAGCCGGAGTACCCGGAGAGAACCCACGCATGCACAGGGAGAACATGCAAACTCCATGCAGAAAGACCCCAGGCTGGGATTTGAACCCAGGACCTTCTTGCTGCAAGGCAACAGTGCTACCAACAAACACTGTTAAGCCCCAAAGGGTAAACATTTATTTCTAAATCTCAAAACTTGAAACAGTGAACTCTGCATATTCAAGTGAATCTGAAATAATTATAATTTCAGATCTGCATGTATTGATCTCTTTCAAAATATAAATGAATAGGAAGAATGTGTTTGCATAGAAAAGACGGGTCCTGGAAGCCATTGTCTGAATATCATATTTAGTCCAAGGGGTGGTGTTGGTGCAAAAATTTTGAAGTTATCAGATAAAAAATATTTTTGAAGTATAAAATATACATATATACAGCAACCAGCACATTTTACCCCCCCTGTTCCTGATATACTATTGGAACAACTGGAGACTCTCTGGTACACTTGGCTGGTTCGGGTCTTACCTAAAGAACAGGGACTTCTTTGTTCTAAGTTTTCATCAGAACCAACAGAAATCCCATGTGGGGTGCCTCAGGGCTCCATCCTCTTATTTAATATCTACATGCTCCCACTAACCCAGATTATAACAAACAATAATATTAGCTACCATAACTATGCAGATGATACTCAGCTCTACATTACGATGTCACCAGGTGACTTTGAACCCATCCAAACCCTAAGTAAATGCATCGAGCAAATCAATGGATGGATGTGCCCTAACTTTCTCCAGCTGAACAGAAACAAAACTAAGTAATTACTTCTGGACCTAAAGAGGAACAATCAAGAGTCAGCACACAGCTTCAGTTAATACAGCTAGAAACTAGTGATCAGGCCCAAAATCTAGGTGTATTTATGGACTCAGACCTGAACCTCCAGGGTCACATAAAGGCAAGGCAAGGCAAGGCAAGGCAATTTTATTTGTATAGCACACTTTCAACAACAGGGCAATTCAAGGTGCTTTACATGATTTGGTGATTTAAAAGAAACACATAAAAGAAACACACATTATACACGATACACAATAAAGCAAGAGAAAAATAAAAAAAAGCAAGAGAGCATGAACACATTTCATACATATAACATCAAGCATTTACTCAAAGGCAATTCTAAACAGATGGGTTTTTAGTCTCGATTTAAAGCAGTTCAGAGTTTCAGCAGCTCTACACTCGTCAGGAAGTCTGTTCCAGATAAGGGGAGCGTAGAAACTCAAAGCTGCTTCTCCATGTTTAGTTCTGAGTCTAGGGATGTTTAGTAGGCTAGAGTTGGAGGACCTGAGTGGTCTTGGTGGTTGGTACCATGACAACAGGTCTTCAACATATTTTGGTGCTAAGCCATGTAATGATTTATAAACTAGTAAAATTATTTTAAAGTCTATTCTCTGAGCTACAGGGAGCCAGTGTAAGGACTTTAGAACTGGGGTGATGTGCTCTACTTTCCTGGTTCTAGTGAGGACGCGAGCGGCAGCGTTCTGGATCAGCTGCAGCTGTCTGATTGACTTTTTAGGCAGACCTGTCAAGATGCTGTTGCAGTAATCAATCCGACTAAAGATAAACGCATGGATGAGTTTTTCTAGGTCGTGTTGCAAAATCAGTCCTTTAATCCTTTAATTTGGTCAATGCATTGATTTAGGGTTTGAATGGGTTCAGAGTCACCTGGTGACATTGTAAAGGCAATAACAAGGTAAGCCTTCTATCACCTGGAGAACATTTCTAGGATTAAAGGACTGATGTCGCAACAGGACCTCGAAAAACTCATCCATGTGTTTATTTTTAGTCAGATTGAATACTACAACAGTGTTCTCACAGGTCTGCCTAAAAAGTCAATCAGACAACTGCAGCTGATCCAGAACGCTGCTGCTCGTGTTCCTCACTAGAACCAGGAAAGTATAGAACACATCACGCCAGTTCTAAAGTCCTTACACTGGCTCCCTGTAGCTCAGAGAATAGACTTCTAAATACTTTTACTAGTTTATAAATCATCGAATGGCTTAGCACCAAAGTATATTGAAGATCTACTGTTACTATACCAACCCACCAGAACACTCAGTTCCTCTAATCCCAGTCTACTCAACATCCCTAGAACTAGAACCAAACATGGAGAAGCAGCTTTCTTTTTCTATGCTCCTCTAATCTGGAACAAACTTCCAGACAACTGCAAAGCTGCTGAAACACTGAGTTCTTTTTAATCACAACTAAAAACGTATCTGTTTAGAACTGCCCTTGAGTAATGCTTTGATGTATCATATATTTTGTGTATGCTTCTTGCTTTATTGCTGTTTTTTACTTTATATGGTTTCTCTGTGTTTTAATGCTATTCTTATTTTACCCCTTAATCATGTAAAACACCTTGAATTACCTTGTTGTTGAAAGTGTGCTATACAGATACAATTGTCTTGCCTTGTTTTAGTACATTTAGTAACAAGTTAAAATAATATTTTTTATTGCAGTTTTAAAACTTGACACAAACAATTGCAGCATCCTCTGTCACAGTTCTAGTATTTTTAGTTATTTCTCTAATTATTGATATGTGCAGGCTTTTAAGAGCAGTTGTTTATCTTGAAGTCTTCTCCTAAGTTAAATTATGGACATCAACACATTTTTCCTCAGTTATTATTATTTATATACATAAATAGTTACTAGATAAAAGTTTTTAAATGCATCGGTAGAAATTGGCAAATTATACACAAAAAGCTTTGGTTCCACTTTTTTTTGGGAGGAATTATCAGGGTTTCCATTAACCATTTTATAGAATTGTATTTCAGTCAAAAATTCCGAGCAAGATTTTCACTGCTCACCTGCAGGTATTCAACAACACATGTGGATTTCACCTCCCCCACTCTCTACATGAAGTTTTCATACACGTAAACCTGTGCCCTTGAAAGAAAATTCTGCTTGCACGAGTAAAATACGTTTGACTGTTTGGAGAAGTTGCTGTCTTTGAACCAGAAGTTCTTAAACAGAAACTGATTAGTCAATCACTTCATCTGGATGGCATTAAATTGGTCCCCAGTAATAACGTAAAGAACCTCGGCGTTATTTTTGACCAAGACTTGACATTTAAATCCCATATTAAACAGGTTTCTAGGATTTCTTTCTTTCACCTCCGGAATATTGCTAAAATTAGAAACATCCTGTCCAGGAGTGATGCTGAGAAACTATGCATTTGTTACCTCAAGGCTGGACTACTGTAATTCTTTACTATCAGGAAGTCCACAAAATGCCATTAAAAGCCTTCAGTTGATCCAAAATGCGGCAGCAAGAGTTCTGATGAATATTAAAAAGAGAGATCACATTTCTCCTGTTTTAGCTTCCCTTCATTGGCTCCCTGTTAAATCCAGAATATAATTTAAGATCCTTCTTCTTACATACAAAGCCCTTAATAATCAAGCTCCATCATACACCAGAGATCTAATTGTTTCATATGTTCCCAACAGAGCACTTCGCTCTCAGACTGCAGGTTTACTTGTAGTTCCTAGGATTTCTAAAAGTAGAATGGGAGGCAGATCTTATCAGGCTCCTCTCCTGTGGAACCAGCTCCCAGCTTTAGTCCATGAGGCAGACACTCTGTTTACTTTTAAGGCCAGGCTTAAAACTTTCCTTTTTGTTAAAGCTTATAGTTAGAGTGGCTAAGGTCATCCTGAGCTATCTCTGTAGTTATGCTGCTTTAGGCCCAGACTGCTGGAGGACAGACTTACCAATTTTCTTCACTCTGCTACTTCCTTTTCTCCTACTACTCTCCAGTTGTATTACAGTACATTCTGTTATTTCGACTGTTAACTTTGTGTTCTCTCAGAGTTTTTCTCTCCATAGAAGAAATACCTGGTCTGGTATCCTGCTTGGCAGCAATGCCCTGTTGGACGGGGGGCATCGACTGGGATGATGCTCCCAGTAACTGAACATCCACTGTGTCCTGTTATCAACTTTTTACTTTCTGTAACATAGAAAGTACTCCTATATCAGATCTTCTGTTCCTTCTGTGTCTCTGGTCTGTCTTCTCAAACCCCCAGACGGTCGTGGCAGATGGCCGCTCCTACTGAGCCTGGTTCTGCTGGAGGTTTCTTCCTGTTAAAGGGGAGTTTTTCCTCTCCACCGTCGCTACGTGCTTGCTCAGTATGAGGGATTGCTGAAGGGTTGCTGTGGTTGGAAAGTCTGCATCAACGGGGCCCAACCTCACGCCAATGACTGATGCAATCTGCTGGGATTCCTTAAATAGGAAACTTTTTAACTGATTGGAATGTTTGTATAAATGTATTGAAATGACTTCTTGTTAAGTGCCTTGAGATGACATCTGTTGTGAATTGGCGCTATATAAATAAACTGAATTGAATTGGAGGGGGAGTCTATGGTCGGCAACTGACCCTGTGTAATTGGTCCGTTTAAATCAGTCATGCCCACAGGACGAGTAAGATTTTTTTTCCGTAAAACTCCACAAACAGGACATTACTTTTGGTATCCTACGAATAAAAAACAAAAAAACTTTTCCACCCATCTCCTCCTCCGACTTACGTACTCAGCCGAGAGCCTCGCCCCTGCAGAGCTCCCCTAAAATACCTACCCCAACTTTAAGTGTTCTTCAGAAGGACAGCCTAGGGAGAGAAACTTTCTGTGGCAGCTGATTTTTGCAAATAGCTTTCTGTAGCACTGACTTAAAAGTAAAAGTCTAAATAGTTTGTGTCCAGGATGTATGGGGTCTGCAGAAATGTTAGTTGCCCTTTTCCTAACTCTAGACCTGTGATAATCCTCTCTGCAGACTCGATTGTTTGTTGCTGTATGGTCCTGTCCTGTTTTGAGGATGATGCACTGAACACAGGACAGACTGAATAAAGGCTTCCCTATATTTTTTAATAATGAAAATCAATCTCTTTATAATTCTGCCTGCCTCATACCTGTGACTGAATCACAACAGTGGAATATCACAGAATATGACGTATGTAACCAGACTTGCTTATCCAGGAGAACATCTTTCTGCAGTTCTTTTGTTAACCTTTGGAAAGGCAAATTATAATTGTAAATATAGTGGAATAACAGATTTAAATTGTTCCACAAAATTTTGGTGCAACCACTTTATAATAAACTTTATTCAATTCTGTCTCCAGAAAATTCATCAACCTATTCGTTCATCAGAACGAACAGAAATCACATGTGGGGTGCCCCAGGGCTCCATCCTGGGGCCCCTCTTATTTAATATCTACATGCTCCCACTAGGCAAGATTATAGCAACCAATAACATTAGCTACCATAACTACGCAGATGACACTCAGCTCTACATTACAATGTCACCAGGTGACTCTGAACCCATTCAAACCCTAAATCAATGCATTGACCAAATAAATGGATGGATGTGCCATAACTTTCTCCAACTGAATAGAAACAAAACTGAAGTGATTATTTTTGGACCCAAGGAGGAACGATCAAGAGTCAGCACACAGCTTCAATTAATACAGCTAGAAACTACTGATCAGGTTCGTAACCTAGGTGTAGTAATGGACTCAGACCTGAACCTCCAGGGTCACATAAAGGCAATAACAAGGTCAGCGTTCTATCACCTGAAGAACATCTCTAGGATTAAAGGACTGATTTTGCAACACAACCTAGAAAAACTCATCCATGCGTTTATCTTTAGTCGGATTGATTACTGCAACAGCATCTTCACAGGTCTGCCTAAAAAGTCAATCAGACAGCTGCAGCTGATCCAGAACGCTGCCGCTCGCGTCCTCACTAGAACCAGGAAAGTAGAGCACATCACCCCAGTTCTAAAGTCCTTACACTGGCTCCCTGTAGCTCAGAGAATAGACTTTAAAATACTTTTACTAGTTTATAAATCATTACATGGCTTAGCACCAAAATATGTTGAAGACCTGTTGTCATGGTACCAACCACCAAGACCACTCAGGTCCTCCAACTCTAGCCTACTAAACATCCCTAGACTCAGAACTAAACATGGAGAAGCAGCTTTCACTTTTTATGCTCCCCTTATCTGGAACAGACTTCCTGACGAGTGTAGAGCTGCTGAAACTCTGAACTGCTTTAAATCGAGACTAAAAACCCATCTGTTTAGAATTGCCTTTAAGTAAATGCTTGATGTCATATGTATGAAATGTGTTCATGCTCTCTTGCTTTTTTTTTTCTTTTTCTTTTTCTCTTGCTTTATTGTGTATCATGTGTAATGTGTGTTTCTTTTATGTGTTTCTTTTAAATCACCAAATCATGTAAAGCACCTTGAATTACCCTGCTGTTGAAAGTGTGCTATACAAATAAAATTGCCTTGCCTTGCCTTGCCTATTCCAAATTAGGTTTTGGTTGAGAAAAATTATTTTTAGCATAATTATTTTCAAGTACATTATTCATAAAGCTGGTGGTGATTTCGCCTTTTTGCATTTTTGGAATTATGCTTCGTAATAATTGCGGTTTTGTTTATTTAAAGATTTGGGTACTTGCACATTTCAAAGTAGAGGTCTATAAATGGCTTGTATTTGTATACTCAAGAAATGCCCTTGTTGCATAAATAACTTAACTTATAATTATTTAAAGAATTGTGCTTTATTTAATGGGAAACATCTGAGCCTATTATGATATGTTTAATATGTGAGACTAACCTGTGAAAGAGGAATACACAGTTCATTGTAAACTCATCAGAATAACAACAAATTATATAGTATTAAAGTTGTAGGAATGAGTTTTTAATCCATGTATCTCATTTTACCTCTGCTGCTTTATTTGCTTAAAGGAGCGAGTCTATATGAAGTTGTTCCCTGCTTGCTTGACCTTTCTATGTAATTTTCCCCTTTTTATGCTTTGCCCCATTTACGTTAATTCATCCCGATGTTACAACCAGACTAATTTGGATAAAGTTTTATGATGATTTTTATACGAGCTGAATTCTAACAGTCTAACATTTGTATGCAAGCTAAATGATCTCACGATTACCTCCACAACAAGAGTAGTGTTATTTAATTATTGAACGCCTTATGTAAAACAAGATGCAAACATGCATACATGTTATATGCCCTTGAAGAAACAGCACTTAAGTCTTCATTAGAAAATCCATTGTTTGTTTTGTTTTGTTTTTTACATTCCCCACTTTGACTGTCATTCATTATGCATAGAGCTGCTTAATGGAGCTTGTGTTGCTCATCTGTGTATGAATGTGAGCACAGTGTCGGGGTCAAACTAACATGGAGCATATGGAGTAGAGGTGTAGCAGTGCAGTGATTAAATCACAAAAAAATAAAAACTTTGGATACATGAGATTATGCTGCTTTTCCTTTACCTAACAAGCTGGAATTTGGATTTAGGACTGACGGTACTCTCAGTTCCAGTTTTGTCTCAGAACATCATTGGGGCTTCCTACTTGGTATTCTTTGTAGTATGCCAAACAAAATATGATAAAATGCCAAACATTCTGTTACATGGGCCAAAATCACCCAGCTCAAAGTACCTGTGGGCCACAAAAAAGGAGATTAAAAACAAACAAGCAAAAAATATATATCAGCTCAACAACAAACTAAACATGAGAACTTTGCTGGGTTGAGTTTCAAATCATTTTGGATACAAAAACTAAAAGGTTTTGCACTTTTCCCCGATTAGAGAAAGGCATTCAGTTTTCTAAATGTATTTTGTATTTTTTAGACTAGGAAAAAAATGGTCTGTTTTCAATAAAAAGATGTTGGAATGGGTCGTCTTTCTTTGAAAATGCTTTCTATATTTATTAACCAAGTTTAATTAATTATTTAAAAGCAAACTGGGGTGGACCACTGTCTGCATCAGCTGCCAGTCCTGGTGGGCCAAATTTCTACCATTCATGTCTGGACCCACACTAATTACGTATTACATAATGAAGAAAGAAAAATTTTTGCTCTGGATTTTATTTATATATATATTTAAATGTGCTCCAATCTGCCTATAATTCTGGCAATGCCAAATCAAGCCAATTACAGAGTATTTCTCTGGGATTGTGAAGTACTTTTATTTTGTCTGATATATGGGCTACAAACCATCAGAAGTTCAAGTAGGGATTTTATCGCTAAATGTAGCAACATTTAAGATATGGCAGTTATGGGGGTTCTACATATCTACAGGCTACAGTCCTTAATGCATATGTCTCCGGTTCGATTCCTGGCCTCAGTCCATTTGCTACATGTCTTCTTCCTGTCTAGCTTCTGTTGAATAAAGGCCACTAGTGATACACAAAAACCTTTAAAAAATATATATTGCAGCCATATTGGATTTTGTAATCAGGTTGGTAGGAATCATCTTTTCAAGTCAGAGGGATTGAAGAGATTCCAGTTTATTTTCCCAATTTAAAACTGAGAAATTAAAATTTTTAGTTACTGGACTGGTATGGACCGCTGAGTCAGCTCTCTCCTGACCTGCGACCTGCGACAAATATCAAGCAATGTCAGATATCAGATTATTTTCACTCGTTTGCCCAGCCATTAGTTCTTCTACCACTGTTTTCTTTCCTTTCACCTCTCCTCCCTCCTTTCGGGGTTTGACTAATAATAAGCCCGCAAACACCTGTAATTTGCTTTCTATTTTTTGATAAACTGATGGATCGATTGAATGAACAGGTCGTGCAGCCCTCCATCTTTCATTGTGGAATGTGATAGGAATAACCATCATATTGAGCTCAGACAGTGTGACATTTACAAGTGATGTGCAATTTTAGAAATTACCCATTCTGTACTGGGCTTTAGCTGCACGCTTTTAGTAAACACATTAATTCTTAGTTAATACATCTGTTCAGAAATGTTACCTGACCTAAAATCTATCCTCTGTTTTGTTTTAAAGACAGGTTTTTTATATAGAAAAAGTGCAATGAAATTGATATTGGTATTTTATGCAAGACAATATGTATATTTTTGCCATATTGACCACCTCCTATTGTTGGGGAAAGAAAGGTAGTGTCACTGAATCTGTTTTTTTTTCCCAGTTAGCTTATATTGGAAGGTCTCTTTCTGCATGAGTCATGGTAAAAACAAAACTACAAAAAACTTAAATTAAAACATTTGTACAGATCTAGTTGTTTTGGGATGAAGGAATTTATTTTTTTACTTCATATTTATCTTGGCCTGATTTGTTTAATAAATAGGGACAATGGAATCTTTAATACGTTTTTTTTTCACACCAATAGGGACAACTTGTTGAAGACTAGATTGTTTATGCATTAAAACCCCCGAACTGACAAAAGGTGTGGTCTCTTTTCACCAAGACTGGTTTAGTCAGAGTTAGTACAGCTATAATTACAAAAAAACCTGCAGTCTTAGAAAATGTGGACCTTTACCTTAATTCTGAGATTTCAAAAAAAGGCTGTCAATATTTCCAAATCCACCATGTTCCATGACAGACAGAGGTTGAACGTTGCTTTACTCTATTTAGCTTTCCTATTATCGGCTTTAAGTCTTTCTCTCTCATCATTTGCACCTTGCCAGTAGGGACATTAGGATGATTTGTGACTACGCTGACTATAGCACTCCTTTTAAAAGGGTGGTGGCAAAATCCCACCAGACAACAATGGTTATTTCATGAACAGAAGAAGAAAAACAACAATGCTTTTAAGAAATACAGTGTAGGGGAATTCAGCAATTTTCTTTATTTGGAGAATTTATCTCCATGCAACCACAAAGAGACCAAAATCACACTAAAATAGTGATGATAATTCTTTTTTTATTTCTTCTTCCTCTCATCTGAGAAGTCAATGATTGATGCATTATCGTCCCCTGTGAAGCTGTAGTGAACACTTTACATTTCGGAACATTCAACTGATCTAAAATAGTATGACTACAAGAGCATTTGTGTTGGATGCAGAAAGGCATGTTTAAGATTTAAACCTCAAACTCAGTGTCTTCTGTTAATCCAGATGGACTCATTGATTATATCCTCTCCTGATTTGATCAAACTTTATCTCATATCATATTACTCAGATTCATATCCTCCTTCTCTGTGTCCTTCCTCTCCCCTCTCTCTTTGACATTCATTCTGGATTATTGATAGGCAGCGGGATCTAATCTGTCCTCCCATGTCATCATATGAGGGCTTGGCTGTGAAGGGGAGAGGACAAAAAAACATTGCGTCTGATCTCTTTAAATCTTTGTTAACCTTTTCTTAATCCTAATGATCTTAATCTTTTGATCTGTTCATTTTATTCTGGCTTCTTTTCTACCCATTTTATAGCTTTTTCTGCATTAACTCCATCTGAGCTTTAAGGTTTCCTTTTTACATTCTCTTCCATAAGCTTTAATATGTCACACCTCTATATACTTTGTCTTCTTTTCAGCTTTATTTTATCTCAAGAAAAAAAATCTAGTTATATTTATTTTAAATAGGAGTCGATTTGTCCACCGGTGGTTTGGAAGAGACTTTGCAACACTGCGCACCTTGTGTTCTGCCATAGTCCATTCTATGACACATCAATACCTAATCAATAGTTCTGTCTGACTTTGTGAATGTGCTGGGTCTTCTAGTGTTATTTTCCTTCACAGCTGTGCCTGCAGAGAGGAAACTGGCATTTATTATACCAACTGGGTTAGATGCTTCCCGGGTTGTGCTCTGCCCAACTTGCAGACTCCTAAAGCAAATGTCATCCCCTCCTGTATGCTGGGCAGCTCTGTGCATCCTGAGCCATAGCTGCCCTGTGATTTGATTCCAGAATTTACTCTCCATCCACATGGCTGTCTCTCTGTAGCTTTGTTCAGGTTAACTAGTCAGAATGAATGCTCATAGAAACTCCACAGATGTACGAATGTGCAAGTTGGCATGTAACTGTAATGTATGTATTGCAATGCTAACCTTCATTCATAGTGGTATGAGGGAATTTAGCTGTCATTTGTGCAATCTATGCCAAGATTAGAGTTGAATCTGAGTTTGTTTACCATCATCCCACTATTTGCTTGCTTTTGTGACACTGATAGTTAGTGAAAGGTTAACCACAGCCCGCTTCTCAGTGAACGCTTACTGTCAGAGTGGATAATAGACTGCAGTGTATAATGTGAGCCATCATGGGGTTCTTGAGTATGTTCAAAGCGCTAAACATATTCTGGCCCTCTTGCTTATTCAAGTAGAGTAATTTCAAGGTTTATTCATAGGGCTCAAACTGGGTTCTAGTGGAGTGGAAGTGCCAAAGGTCTGCTTACTTTACCAGCAGCATACAGAAATATTAGTGTGTTCAAAGCAGGAGTTGGGACACCAAGTGTAAGGTGTTACACAGGCATTAAATGACTGCATTATGATGTTTCACACCCTGAAAGATTACAGGGTGACTGCACACATTTATATATTACTTGGACTGCAAATAAAATGTTTTTTTCATCAGATTGAATACAAAGTGCTGGAGAGAGTTGATACCAATATCAAGCAGCTTAAATACACCATGGTATCCTCTCCATGTTGTTCAAAGCAAAGTGGATAAACTAGACCAACTGCCTTCCTCTCAATGCAAGGGGGTAGAGATAACATGAATTGCTTGGTTGATGCCAAAATTACACAAGAAAAAAAGAATCAGGCCTCTGGAAAAGAGTCTACACAGCAAAAATTGACTACCTTAGACTACATTGGAGTCAAATAAGTAATGTTGGACGATGCCATGTTAATCTATTGTGGGATTTGGCTTGAAACGACCTTCCAGGGTGCCGTACCTAACATCTTAATTACCTTTTCAAAAGGGAATACCTCTGAGATTTAGCTCCTTCCTGCACAGCAGATAGGTTGCCCAGTCAAGAGGAGTTGATATGAGGTTACACTTCACTGGGCTGAATCGTCATGAACTGTCTACCCTCAGTACTCTCATATAAACCTTCCTGTGACACTTCGCCTTTGGTTTTTGCCACTTCTTGTTCTAACTGCCAGGGATCCCATGCAGTCTTTAAAAGTGTGGAAATGTATGGAATTTTGTTTAATATCATTCTCAGTAGACAAAAGTCAGTATGGGATTCTCACGGTGTAATAACCTTGAACAAAAATATCATGTTTTTACTGTATTTACATACTTTATTTAAACTGAAATGTTTAACATGATCCAATAGTCTTTAATTAAAACAGAAAAGTAAGTCATTCTTATTGCTTCTGAAATCAGCTATCTAACACATACAGTTGTCGTAATCTTATCTGTACCATGTTATGTTGACTTTGACTTGTTGACATTAAAAATGTAGAGTAAAGACCAGCTAACTTTGAGTTGTTTTTAGTGTTAATTATGTTTAATAATGTCTGGTAAATAACCAGAGGTTTCAAAAGTATACAAATTCAATACTCAAGTAGAAGTATAGATATTAGGGTATAAAAAGACTTCTGTAGAAGTTGAAGTATCAAGTCAAGTTTTTGACTCAAGTAAAAGTAAAAAAGTACTGGATTCAAAACTACTTAAAGTATAAAAGTAAAAGTAATGTATTTTAAAAAATGACATTAAAGAATAAAGCTTAAATCGACCCCCCCCCCCCCCCAAAAAAAAAGAAAGGCCATAATTATTATAATGTTATATAAAAATTTTAATTTTGAAACATTTCAAATTCAGTTCAATTCAAAAATACTTTAATGATCCCAGAGGGAAATTAAGTGTTGGTATAGCTCATATAATTAATTCTTTAAGGAGTTGTTGTAGATGATGATGACTGTGGGCAGGAAGGATTTCCTGTAACGGTCTGTATTGCAGCGAAACTGAAGAAGCCTCCGACTGAAGACGCTCTGTTGTTGTATGACTGTCTCATGAAGAGGATGCTCAGGGTTGTCCATAATGTTTTTGATTTTATGAAGAATCCTTCTTTGCATTATCATCTCCATATTTTCCACAGTTGTCCCAAGAACAGAACCAGCCTTCTTTATCAGGTTGTTTAGCCTATTTAAATCCCTGGCTCTGATGCTGCTACCCCAACAGATGACGGCTGAAGAGATTACACTCTCCACAACAGACTTGTAGAAGATCTGCAGCATCTTGCTGCAAACCTTGAAGGACCTAAGCTTCCTCAAGAAGTACAGTCTGCTCTGTCCCTTCTTGTAGACGGCTTCACTGTTGCGCCTCCAGTCCAGTCTGTTGTCAAGGTGAACTCCGAGGTATTTATATTCCTCAACCACCTCCACTTCTTCTCCCATGATGGAAACAGTGTTTGACTTATCCCTTTTTCTTCTGAAATCTACAATCATCTCCTTTGTTTTGTTCACATTCAAGGTGAGACGATTGTTTCCACACCATGTCACAAAGCGGTCCACCAGCTCTCTGTATTCAGCTTCTTGTCCATCTCTGATACACCCGACAATTGCAGAGTCATCTGAGTATTTCTGCAGATGACAGGTCTCTGATTTGTACTGGAAGTCTGAGGTGTACAGAGTGAAAAGGAATGGTGAGAGTACAGTCCCCTGTGGTGCTCCTGTGCGGCTGATCACCTGGTTTGACACACAATTCTTCAGTCTCACAAATTGTGGTCTGTTGGTCAGGTAGTCATTGATCCAGGCGATTGTTGAGGGCTCCACCTGTGTCTTCAGGAGTTTCTGACAAAACAAATCAGGCTGAATTGTGTTAAATGCACTAGAGAAATCAAAGAACATGATCCTCACAGTGCCGCCTGCTTTGTCCAGATGACAGTGGGTTGGTTGAAGTAGGTGGATGATGGCATCTTCAACTCCAACTCCACAGCGATAAGCAAACTGCAGTGGGTCCTGATACGTTCTTGTTTGCTTACTCAGGGGTGCCAACAGGAGTCTCTCCAGGACCTTCATGATGTGGGATGTCAGGGCAACGGGTCTATAGTCATTGATGACTGATGGGTGAGTTCTTTTGGGTACTGGAACAAGGCAGGATGTCTTCCACAACACTGGGACCTTCTCCTGAGTTAGGCTAAGGTTGAAGATGTGCTGCAGAATCCCACAGAGCTGCTCAGCACAGGCCTTCAGGACTCTGGGGCTGACACCATCTGGACCTGCAGCCGTGTTGCGGTTCCGTTTCTCCAGCTGCCTCTTCACCTGACTTTTGGAGACAGACAAGTGGGAGGGGGAGGCAAAGGGGGTAGCAGCATTTCCTGACTTGGTTGAAGTCAAACTTGTGGAATTAGAAGAGTCCATGGCTGAGGTGAAGAATAAAACATCCGAGGTGTAACAGGAAAGCTGTTGATCAGAGGAGAGTGGGGTGTCTTTTGGCTGGGAACAGGAGAGGGGGGTGCTGAGCTAGTTCCTGAACTGAACCTGTTGAAGAATATGTTCAGTTCATTGGCTCTGTCCAGACTTCCATCTATCCAATCCTTCCTGTCCTTAAAACCTGTGATCTTTCTCATTCCTGACCAGACATCTCGGATATTGTTCCTCTGTAGTTTGTTCTCCAGCTTCTTCCTGTATGCCACCTTGCCATCTCTGATCTTGACCTTAAGTTGCTTCTGTATACTCCTCAGTAATTCCCTGTCTCCCTCCCTGAAGGCTCTTTTTTTCTTGTTTAGCAGTTCCTTCAGGTCACTGGTGATCCAGGGTTTGTTATTAGGGAAGTATCTCACTGTTCTGGTGGGGATGATGTTGTCCACACAGAAGTTTATATAGTCAGTCACACACTCAGATTAAAATCACCAGATATTGCCACAAATGCATTGGGGTGCTGTGTCTGTAGCTTAGCAACAATGGAACTGATGACATCACATGCATTGTCGGCAACGGCTGAAGGTGGAATGTAAAGAACTGCCAAAATTACACTGGTGAACTCTCTTGGTAAATAATATCGACGAAAACTCACTGCCAAGAGTTCGACATCTGGGCTGCAGAGACGACACTTCACAGTAACATGTCCTGGATGACACCATCTGTTGTTTACAAGCACTGCTACTCCACCACCTTTCCTTTTTCTCCTCGTCTTCAGATCTCTGTCTGCTCGTACAGTCAGGAAGCCTGGCAGACAGACGTTGGAGTCGGGGATAAGATCCAGCAGCCACGTCTCCGTAAAACACATAACACTGCATTCACGGTACTCTGGCTGAGTCCTTGTAAGGGCTTGGAGTTCATCCATCTTGTTAGCCAGTGATCTTACGTTGCCCATTATGATCGATGGAAGTGATGGCTTGAACTTCCTCTTTCTCTGTCTCCTTTTCGCTCCTGCTCTGCATCCACGTCTCCTCCTTATCAACTCATCAGGGATTTGTGGTTTCAGTTGAGGTATTATTTCAGCTTTTGCGATGTTAATCAGCTCCTCCCGGCTGTAAACCACATTGTTGCCATGGTTACGCATCATAACAAATTGTCAAAAAGGGAAATATTTTCAGCAAAAATCCTTCCAGCTTCACAGCACCAAAAACTAGAAAGTATACAGGTCAAAAAAATGCAATCTTCTTTAAAAAAAAAAAAAAAAAAGGAACCAATGTACAAAAAAACAAAACTTAATATGTAGCCAACAGAGCCACTCCAACATGCAGCCACCCAGAGCAGCGCAATTCTAGAATTTGGGACATTTGGGACACACTAAGCTACCTGGTTCAGCTGCAGATATGCCCATTCAAATGTATTTATTTTAGTGCAATGCAATTACATTACAGAACCATATGTGGACTACTGAGCATTAATAAGTATATATATATAATATATATAATATATATATATATATATATATATATATACATATATATATATATATAATATATATATATATATATATATATACATATATATATATATATAATATAACATATATATAAATTAAGAATAGTATCACCAAAAGTCTTACAACCTCAGCACAGACAAGATTGTGCAGACCCCTGCAATCTCTAATGACCCCCGTGTGGCGCACGAACCTCATGTTGGGAACCACTGTTCTAGAGGCTGAATCTGCGCTGACGCAATGGAACTAAAAGCTCCTCTTCAGCCAAAGTTTTGAAATCAGGGAACATTTCTCTGATTCAAGTGATCAGAGGTCGGAAAGACTCTCTGAACCCAGCTTCATATTGCTTCAGCAACAGAAAATGTCGGAGCATGCGTTCTTTCGCATGGGTGTTTGGCACAACACCTGGCTCTTTGAAGTGCGTCTTTAACCAGCCACACCGGTAACAGTCACGTTCCAAAGCCTCTCGGTCTGAGATGATGCTCAGATGGCTTCATGCAAATCTTCTTATAATAAATTTATTGACTTAGTTACTTGTACTCCACGCTTCAACTCAAACCTAAAAATGTCAGCGCGTCTGCACCAAATGGTGAGGGGTGTGAATTATAATCTGTCAAAATGACAAGTGGCCTTCGGATTTTCCGGCACCATTGGCCAGAACGGGCGACATCAAATCCTACCTGAAACTGCTGGCTAAAGATAAGCGTAAATACAGTAAGATTGTTATTCACGCTGGCGGTAATGACACCCGGTTACGCCAATCGGAGGTCACTAAAATTAGTGTTGCTTCGGTGTGTAAGTTTGCTAAAACAATGTCAGACTCGGTAATCTTTTCTGGTCCCCTGCCTGATCGGACCAGTGACGACATGTTTAGCCGCATGCTGTCATTCCATCAATGGTTGTCTAGATGGTGTCCTGCAAACGATGTGGGCTACATTGATAACTGGAGAACTTTTTGGGGAAAACCTGGTCTGATCCGGAGAGACGGCATCCATCCCACTTTGGATGGAGCAGCTCTTCTTTCTAGGAATACGGCCGAATTTATTAGTCCTCCAAAACACTGACAACCCAGGGTCCAGACCAGAAAGCAGATTCGTAGTTTAACCCACCTCTCTGCTGCTTCTGTACTGTTACCCACCCATTACTCTATAGAAACAGTGTCTTGCCCACGGCCAAAATTAAATGGATTAAAAGTTAAGCCAACAAAAGCAAATTATGGAAATCTCATAAAAATAAATACAACTTTGACTGAACAGAAAAATAAATCTATTAAATGTGGTTTATTAAACATAAGATCTCTCTCCTCAAAGACTTTGTTAGTAAATGACTTGATTTGTGATAATCACATTGATTTCCTTTGTCTCACAGAAACCTGGTTGCAGCAGGAGGATTATGTCAGTATAAATGAGTCTACTCCTTCCAGTCATTTAAATTTTCACATTCCTAGAAATACTGGGCGAGGAGGAGGAGTTGCAACCATTTTTCGTTCTGATTTACTAATTAGTCCCAGACCAATTGATAGCTACAGTTCTTTTGAACATCTAACCCTTAATTTTCCTCATCCAAGTTGCAAAACATTAAGACCATTTTTGTTTGTGGTTTTGTATCGTCCACCAGGCCCTTACTCTCAATTCTTGGATCAGATCTAAAATTTTTTATCTGATTTAGTATTAAATACTGATAGGGTTATTATAGTGGGGGACTTTAATATTCATGTGGATACTGAAAGTGATAGCCTAAATGCAGCCTTTAGTGCTATTTTAGACTCAATTGGCTTTACTCAAAAAGTACAGGGATCGACCCACTCGGGCAAACACACTTTGGACCTTGTACTGACATACGGTATTGAGTGTAAGGAAATAACAGTCCACCCACATAACCCGGTCCTGTCTGACCACTTCTTAATAACTTTTGAATTTACTTTAACTGACCATTTTAAATCTGAAAGAAAATTTCATTATAGTAGAGCTTTATCAGACAATGCTGTAACAATTTTTAAAGAATCTGTTCCATTCTTACTTTCCTCAGTGTCTCAGAGTAACACAGTGGATAGCAGCAATTCTATCTCTAACCCTTCAGAAATTGATGATCTGGTTCACAGCGTTACGTCCTCATTGCGTTTGGCATTAGATAGTGTAGCCCCCTTAAAAAAGAAAGTGGCTAGCCATAGGAGGCTGACTCCTTGGTTCAACGCAGAGTTGCATACTTTAAAGCAGAATACTAGGAAGTTAGAGAGAAAATGGCGCTCTACACACCTAGAGGATTCCTATTTAACCTGGAATAACAGTCTACTGCTGTATAAAAAGACCCTTCGACAAGCTAGAACAGCATATTTTTCATCATTAATAGAGGCGAATAAAAACAATCCTAGGTTTCTTTTTAGTACAGTTGCCAAACTTACACAGAGTCATAGCTCTGTTGAGCCAACTATTCCCCCAGCTCTTAGCAGTGATGATTTTATGGGATTCTTCGTAAATAAAATTAATTCTATTAAAAATAAAATCATTGGCATCCTCCCAAACATGATTACTTCTTCCTCAGTAAATGAGGCAGTATCGGAAAGAACTGTAGATCCTCAGTTGTGCTTAGGCTGTTTTGATTCAGTCGAGCTTTCGGAATTATCAAAAATATTAGCCTCATCTAAACCTTCAACTTGTATGTTGGACCCAATTCCAACCAAATTATTTAAAGAAGTGTTCCATTTGGTTCCTGGCCCCATTTTGGATATGATGAATCTATCCTTAGTAAACGGATACGTACCACAGGAATTTAAAATAGCTGTAATTAAACCTTTACTCAAGAAACCTTCCCTTGATCAAGATGACTTGGTGAATTACAGACCTATATCTAACCTTCCTTTCTTATCCAAAGTCCTTGAGAAAATTGTTGCTAATCAAGTCTGTGAGCATTTAAACAATAACGAGCTGTTTGAAGAGTTTCAGTCAGGTTTTAGAGCTCATCATAGCACTGAAACAGCACTGGTGAAGGTTACTAATGATATTCTCATGGCCTCAGATAATGGACTGGTGTCTGTTCTGGTTTTGTTAGATCTCAGTGCTGCTTTTGACACAGTCGATCATAATATTCTCTTAGAAAAGCTTGAACATGTTGCAGGGATCAAAGGAACAGCACTAGGCTGGTTTAAATCATATTTGTCTGATAGATTCCAGTTTGTTCATCTAAATGATAAATCTTCTTCACTCTCAAGAGTTACTTGTGGAGTTCCACAGGGTTCTGTGCTTGGACCAATTCTGTTCACCATATATATGCTCCCAATTGGTAGAATAATTAGACAGCATGGGATAAATTTCCACAGCTATGCAGATGATACACAACTATATTTTTCCATAAATCCTGATGAACCCAGTCAGTTAGGTAGATTACAGGCATGTCTGGAAGACATAAAAACATGGATGACCCTAAACTTTTTGCTTTTAAATTCTGACAAAACAGAAGTTGCTGTCTTTGGACCAGAAGTTCTTAAACAGAAACTGATTAGTCAATCACTTCATCTGGATGGCATTAAATTGGCCCCCAGTAATAACGTAAAGAACCTCAGCGTTATTTTTGACCGAGACTTGACATTTAAATCCCATATTAAACAGGTTTCTAGGATTTCTTTCTTTCACCTCCGGAATATTGCTAAAATTAGAAACATCCTGTCCAGGAGTGATGCTGAGAAACTAGTCCATGCATTTGTTACCTCAAGGCTGGACTACTGTAATTCTTTACTATCAGGTAGTCCACAAAATGCCATTAAAAGCCTTCAGTTGATCCAAAATGCGGCAGCAAGAGTTTTGATGAATATTAAAAAGAGAGATCACATTTCTCCTGTTTTAGCTTCCCTTCATTGGCTCCCTGTTAAATCCAGAATAGAATTTAAGATCCTTCTTCTTACATACAAAGCCCTTAATAATCAAGCTCCATCATACATCAGAGATCTAATTGTTCCTTATGTTCCTAACAGAGCCCTTCGCTCTCAGACTGCAGGTTTACTTGTAGTTCCTAGGATTTCTAAAAGTAGAATGGGAGGCAGATCTTTTAGTTATCAGGCTCCTCTCCTGTGGAACCAGCTCCCAGCTTTAGTCCGTGAGGCAGACACTCTGTTTACTTTTAAGGCCAGGCTTAAAACTTTCCTTTTTGATAAAGCTTATAGTTAGAGTGGCTAAGGTCATCCTGAGCTATCTCTGTAGTTATGCTGCTATAGGCTTAGACTGCTGGAGGACAGACTTACCAATTTTCTTCACTCTGCTACTTCCTTTTCTCCTACTACTCTCCAGTTGTATTACAGTACATTCTGTTATTTCGACTGTTAACTTTGTTTTCTCTCAGTGTTTTTCTCTCCATAGAAGATATACCTGTTCTGGTATCCTGCTTGGCTGCAATGCCCTGTTGGACGGGGGGCATCGACTGGGATGATCCCCCAGTAACTGAACATCCACTGTGTCCTGTTATTAACTTTTTACTTCCTGTAACAAAGAAAGTTCTCTTATATCAGATCTTCTGTTCCTTCTGTGTTTCTGCTCTGTCTTCTCAAACCCCCAGATGGTCGTGGCAGATGGCCGCTCCTACTGAGCCTGGTTCTGTTGGAGGTTTCTTCCTGTTAAAGGGGAGTTTTTCCTCTCCACCGTCGCTACATGCTTGCTCAGTATGAGGGATTGCTGAAGGATTGCTGTGGTTGGAAAGTCTGCATCAACGGGGCCCAACCTCACGCCAATGACTGACGCAATCTGCTGGGATTCCTTAAATAGGAAACTTTTTAACTGATTGGAATGTTTGTATAAATGTATTGAAATGACTTCTTGTTAAGTGCCTTGAGATGACATCTGTTGTGAATTGGCGCTATATAAATAAACTGAATTGAATTGAATTGTAAAAAAACAAAACAAAAACGGACTAATATGGAAAATATTCGGTTAACGGGACCCCGTGTGCACAGTACGCAATGGATCGCATACAAGCAGGGTGTCCGAATGGTAGATGTTTAAAATTATGATCAAACAACTGTCAAATTCTATCCACTTGGCGCATTTTTAGATCGTTTTTGTGTGTCTTCTTAATAAAAGACTTAATGAAACAGGAGTAACGAGGCTATTTTTAAAATTTAAGGAGTAGAAAGTACAGATAATTGCGTGTAAATGTAAGGAGTAGAAGTAAAAAGTAGGCCCATAGATAAATACTTCAGTAAAGTATAAAAAAAATTCTACTTAAATAAGGTAACGAAGTATTTGTACTTCGTTACTTGACACCTTTGTAAATAACACAGACTATCTGCTCGGCTAAATGGCCTGTACTTGTATGACACTTTATTTAGTCCCTGAGGACCCCAAAACGCTTCACACTACATTCAGTCATTCACCCATTCGTGGTGGTAAACTACAATGCTGCCACAGCTGCCCTGAGGCACACTGACAGAAGCGAGGCTGCAGAACACTGGCCCCACCTGGCCCTCTGACCACCACCAGTAGGGAAGGCAGGTGAAGTGTCATGCCCAAGGACACAGTGATTGAGACGGACGGAGCGGTGGCTCGAACCGACAACCCTGCGGTTACAAGACGAACTCCTAACTCCCAAAGCTTGGCAATTTGTAGTTTTTACAAAGCATTGACTTAATATGAAAGTACAGGCACTCCTTTAGTTTGCACACCTTGACTATCAGTGTTTTTCAATACAAGACATTTTTCCAGCCAGGCAAATTTAAATCCTTATTCCATTATCTAAAAACCCCAACAATCTCAAAAGAAAGGTCTGGGTTACGGACATAGAAATCAGAAATCCATTAATTATAAGATGTAAATTTCATGGCTCTAATTTCATCCCTCTAGCCAAGGGATGTCCAACTTCAGTCCTTATGAGCCGGTGTCCAGCATTGTTCTAGGTTTAACAGACCTCAATCAAATGAAACACACTGCTACAGAGTTCGATAATATTCTGAGGAAGTAATTTAGTCACTAATTGAGGTTTGTTGAAGCAGGGACACATCTGAACTATGAAGGACAGGAACCCTTGGGGGCTCTAGTTGGACACAAGGTCACATAGACCCTCTTAGATCAGCATTTTAAACTAGAGCTGTGGTTCTTAATGGGTCCAGTTTAGATTTAACAAAGGTCTGGAATTGCTTTTTGGGGGGAAATTTTAACAAACCAGGTTTTACAGATATCAAACTATGCTTTACAAATTCTGGTGTATAATAACCCCATATTAAAGATGTTTAAATAATGTAGATCTAGCTGTGACACCTGCATGTACCCTCTGTGATACAATAAAAGAATATTTCTATTCTATTCCTGTTTTCTAAATTAGTTAAAATGCCAAAAAGCTGTGAAATATCCCTTCATCTAGCTGCCAGATTTGAAGGTGACTTCACATTTAATAAAATAGGTAATGTAACCCTACTAGGTAAATGTTCTGTTTCTTTAATGTTGGAAATTTCATAAAAAACAAATGAAGGATGAGCATATGAAACTTTTAAAAAGAAATATTTGTAGGAACAGTCCTGTTTCTCTGTTTAATCTTTCTTATTTTCTGAACCTGGGAAGCTACAGTTACAAAAATGATTTCTCTCACAGTATTTCTTTCTTCTTTTTTAGATTTTGCATTCTCACTCCTACCATCCACTCACCATCATCCCTTGTTCTCCCACCCCCTCTCTTGAGTAGAGGTGATAAAAGTCACTCACAAGGGCACTGAGAGATAATACAACACAAGATGGTGACAAATAGGACAGTGGGGACTTGGCTGTTGTTCAAGCTCAGCGTATGCATGTTCTGGCAGACGAGGAACGGTGAGAGATAACACCTCAATCTGATTGAAATCACTAAAATCTAACAAGACTTAACAGAGCCTAAATAAACCGCAGTCCCATTTTCTTAAAGCTTTCTGTCTCTCTAAAAGGGACATTAGTTTGACTGTGTGGATATTTAACTATCTTTGGCTGATCTTAAGTTTTCTTTGGTATCCTATGCCAGAAGGTTAAGCCAACTAAGTCCATTAGATACAGCAGAATGAGCACCTTGCCTTCATTTTTATGGCCGCTTTAAGAGATCAAGTCCAGCAGTGTTGATGAGATGTAGATTCTAATAGATGAGAGCAGTCATAATCCAGCACTTCTTCATTTTAAAGGTTGTCTATTGAGTGTGGAATCACTTTCTATTAACAGCAAAGTTTTGGCTTATGAATTTAACTTGTTTCATGCAGATGTCTCATCCTTCCGAAATCTTTTTACCTTGATACGGTCGAGGTTGGTTTACAGGACTCCAGGACTAATTTATAGCTCAACTCCCTCCTTCTCCTTGTCAGTCTCGCTCCCGCTTCTCTGCTTTCTCTTGTCTCTTTCTGGGTGATTGGCAGGTCTTTAGGGTTTTAAGGCGCTTAGTTTTCCATGTTCCTTTTTCCTGTCTCCCGCCGTTAGGCTGACTGGGAGTAATTATATCTGAGTTGGGCCCTGGTTGATCCCGGCGACCCCAAAGACTTGACAACAATAAAAAGATGAAAAAATTCTAAAAGTTACAAGGAGGAAAAAAAGAAGATAATGAAAAAAGGAATGAACCGCATAAGACAGAGAAGTTGTAACATACAGGAGTAAGGAAAGCAGGAGTGATTCACAACTCTGCAGAGTAAGAAATAAATGGAGGGAGTTGGGCAAGACAAGGTTATACTTCACTGATTCCTGACAGGCTTTTTTCATATTCCCTTTCTTCCCTCTTGTTCTCTCCTGCATCATAGGTAAGGGAACTCAGTATTCATCGTTGTTCACTCGAGCAGACTTGTAGGCTAAGAAAATGTGTTTTTGTCTTTACTCCTCTCAGCTGCAGCCAGGTGTTTCCTTCAAACATCAGCTGTCTTCCAAAATGTTTTAGTGGTCTGCTGTGAAATTGTAAAATAAAAACAAAACCTTTGTTTTCCCTTGATACCAAAGGTTGGGCCTATTATGTTGTTTGTTTGTTTTTTACCAGTTATTTCTGCAAATATAACCATCTTGCATAGTTCTGGTTAGGAATATATATTTAATAATCAGTAGCATTATTAATATTAATTTGGTGGTTTTAATGATGAATTTAAACTGTATAACAGCAGCAAGAATGTACTGTGGGCTTTCTGCATAGAGTTTGTATGTTTTCCCCGTGATTGTGTCGGTTTTCTCTGGGTTCTCCAGGTTTCTATTTGGACTGGCAACTTGTCATGGTATAATCCTGCCCAATGACTACAAGAGATAATAGACACCAGCGATCCTGTAAGGATGAGCAGGTATAGATGAAGGGTGTTCTGAATTTCTGAGCTTTTTTTACTGAGGAGACCTTGATTTGGTCCATATGATGTCCAGAGGAGTTTTAAATTCAAGGTTCATGCTTCTTGAGAGAGGAAAATAAATAAACAATTCACACTTGAAAATGAAATTAGGTTTCCTCTGCTCTGGTAGGTTTATCTTATATTGTTCTCTTATGAAGATTTATTTTATTTTTTTGCATCAGCAAGAAATGGAAGCGACATTTATTACGCCTTGTTCCACTTTTAGGTCTGTAATCAGCCAATCTGTCTTTGTCTCAATAACTATATTCACATGAGCTGACAGGACTAGAAAGAGAAGTTCTATTAACACAAAATAATTTAGATACTTCTTTGAATACACGGTGACTCTGCAGTTACTTACAGACTGATAACAAACTGATTTCATCTCCATGCTGCTTTTTATCAACCAACTATGGTGTAGTCCAAATGGCATATAACATTACTTTTTACGCCTTTCCATGTCAATTCCGTTCAGGCTTGTACCTCACAATAGTTGCATTCATTCTTTTTTCATCTTTGTAATCAAGAAATGTAAAAAAAAGTGTTAAAGAAAGAACACACAATACAGCAGAAAATGTATCCGAAACTTAGCAAGGAGCAATACATTTTTTTGAGACCAATGAACTCTGGCTTCAAAGCAAAACACAACGGCCACCAAGGACAGAAGGTAAATTCAATTCAATTCAAATGTACTTTATTGATCCCAGAGGGAAATTAATTGTTGTTGTAGCTCATATAATTAATTGTTTAAGGAGTTGTTGTCGATAAGGATGGCTGTGGGCAGGAAAGATTTCCTGTAGTGGTCTGTAAAGCAGCGAAACTGAAGAAGCCTGACTGAAGACACTCTGTTGTTGCAGGATAGTCTCACGAAGAGGTTGCTCCGGGTTGTCCATAATTGTTTTGATTTTATGAAGAATCTTTTGTATCATCATCTCCAGTGGTTTCACAGTAGTATCAAGAACAAAACCAGCCTTATTCATCTGGTTGTTGAGCCTTTTTAAGTACCTGGCTCTGATGCTGCTACTCCAACAGATGATGGCTGAAGAGATTACACTCTCCACAACAGACTTGTAGAAGATTTGCAGCATCTTACTGCAAACCTTGAAGGACCTAAGCTTCCTCAAGAAGTACAGTCTGCTCTGTCCCTTCTTGCAGAAGTTTTCACTGTTTAGTCTCCAGTCCAGTCTGTTGTCAAGGTGAACTCAGAGGAATTTACACTCCTTAACAACCTCCACTTCTTCTCCCATGATGGAAACAGTGTTTGACTTATCCCTGTTTCTTCTGAAATCTACAGTCATTTCCTTTGTTTTATTCACATTCAAAGTAAGACGATTGTTTCTTGTTTCCACACCATGTCACAAAGCAGTCCACCAGCTCTCTGTATTAAGCTTCTTGTCCATCTCTGATACACTCGACAATTGCAGAGTCATCTGAGTATTTCTGCAGATGACAGGTCTCTGATTTGTACTGAAAGTCCGAGGTGTACAAAGTGAAAAGGAATGGTGAGAGTACGGTCCCCTGTGGTGCTCCTGCTAACCACCTGGTTTGACACACAATTCTTCAGTTTCACAAACTGTGGTCTGTCTATCAGGTAGTCATTGATCCAGGCTATTGTTGAGGGCTCCACCTGTGTCTTTAAAAGTTTCTGACAAAGCAAATCAGCCTGAACTGTGTGGTAAATGCATTGGAGAAATCAAAGAACATGATCCTGACAGTGCTGGCTGCTTTGTCCAGATGACAGTGGGTTGGTTGAAGTAGGTGTATGATGGCATCTTCAACTCCAACTCCACAGCGATAAGCACACTGCTGCGGGTCCTGATTTGTTCTTGTTTGCTTACTCAGGGGTGCCAACAGGAGTCTCTCCAGGACCTTCATGATGTGGGATGTCAGGGCAACAGGTCTATAATCATTGATGACTGATGGGTGAGTTCTCTTTGGAACTGGACAAAGGCAGGATGTCTTGAGCCACTCCAACATGCAGCCACCCAGAGCAGCGCATTTCTAGAAAGTAGTTTTATGTGGTGATTTTTTTATTTTTCATTGAGGAGGAGGAAGCCAGGAGAAACGATGTCTGAAGGATGTAAAAACTTAGCAGACAGGCACCCTACACAAGGATTTAAAAGTGGTCGTAGTGAGCCTGCTCTGCTTGCAATTCATAAAAGTAATGAATGACTGATTGTGAAAAAAAAATGGAATTCAGAAAACTCAAAAACTGCTTGAAGTCATTTAGTTGTTGTTGTTCCTTCTCTGGTTCTGACCAGCAGTATTTCTCTGATGAAAACGGGCACAGGCACTCCCTTCTCTTTATATTCTTTATATCTACTTGATATTGTGTACAACAAAGCAGAAATGAATGGAGAAATAAAATCTTAATTTTCTAGTCTTAATCAGACTATGTTTTACTCATGAAGGTTTAATGTAGCAGTCAAAACTATAAATACACACTATTTGTCAGGCATTTAAAGGCTGCAAGGCTACATGTTAGTCTGCAGTTAGGTGTTGACTTATCGCTAGAGTTATCTGTTGTCGTTGTGGCATTACCTGTATTATGTCCTAATCCCTCAGTCTTGTTTTGTTTCTTTCTTTGAAGCCAAGTCACCTGTGGTATATAATCTTTTGGGACAAAAGTGTTTCCAATAGTGACTGTTTTTGATGGGTGAGAAGAAATCTTAACCTTAACCTTTTCTTTCTTACAAAGGTTATCAACATTCTGCAGTAGATATTTTTTTTGTTTGTTTTGTCAAGAACACAATCCATTATCTGTTCATAACAACAGGCAGTTCAAGACAGCATGTCATTATCCGACTGTGGGGGCAACTGTGGCTCAGTGGGAGGAGTACTCGCC
Organism: Valencia hispanica; assembly: GCA_963556495.2. Lineage (NCBI taxonomy): Eukaryota > Metazoa > Chordata > Actinopteri > Cyprinodontiformes > Valenciidae > Valencia > Valencia hispanica. The sequence goes on from OY747709.1 coordinate 34,363,441, forward strand.
TTGCAATCTGAAAGTTGTTGGTTTGATTTCAGCTTCCTCCTGTCACTTGTTGATGTGCCCCTTGACAAGGCACTTAACCCTAAGTTGCCAATGTATGAACAAGCGTGATTGGGTGGATTTGGCTCTAAGGTGCTCTGTATGACTAGAAAAACTATATATTAATTTAATTGGCCATATGTATCCATATACAGTAATGCCTTCTCGTTTCAGAGGCAAGGCTTCTAAAGCTCTAGTTGTGCCAAAATTAAGCATCTGCTTTATGAACCCATGGAAAAGATGTTTGTGATTTATTTGTTTCATACTTTCAGATGAAATGGTTTTCTGGCTAGTAAATAGGCTATGATGCAATTTTCTCTTTTTCACATACAACAAAAAAAAGCAAATTTTATTCCTGTATATATTTTGAGCAGTGATTATTTTTTATCATTTCTGCTGCATGGTCCCTTTTCTATAACAATGCACCCATGTATAAGTGAGTTACCAGAAACCAGCTTTCTGTGGCACAGTCGGGTATCTATTAACCCCTAATAAATGGGCTTCTTGCCAATCCATCCAGGCACGAAATAACACTGCAACTCATGCAACTCACCATTCACAGTTTTATCTTTGGTTCTCTTGACAAATGAGTTTTGGACAAATGAGTTTTGTGACTTAACACTTTAAACAGATCCTCAAAGTTCTTTAGGTAATGTTTCTCCTGTTCTTTAATTCACATTATATTGCATTAAATTAGCCCTTTGGGGGGGAAACATGACAGACGAACCACAGGTCAGCTGCCTATTCAGCTTGATACAAAGTGCAGAGGATGGTTCATGGTTTTCACAGAACTGCACTCTGACCCTAAATTGACTTCTTGTCTGCTTCACCATCTATCCAACTTTCCTGAGAGAACAGGATGAATGAAGGACAGAGAAAAGGAAGAGTGGAAAGCAAGATGAGAGAGGAATATCACATATATTCATGATGTAGGGGTTATATAATCAGGGACCAGTCTGGTTGGAGAGTTACTTTTCCAGAAATCATGTGCTCCCTCTTTGAATATGCACTCAGCATAATTGGAAATCACAGTGTAGTATCTCTATCTCCCAGAATCATCATTGAATCAGCCATCTGTTTATAGCCTATCTAAAGAAACAGTGTGCATAATTTACAGTAAATGTCAACATTTCAGAACATTCTGAGCAATTTGTTATTAAAGCTTCTGTTGTAAAGATTTTATGTGAGCAAAGACAGTAAGAGCTAATTAGCTGAAATACTTTCTTTCCTCCCTTTCTCTCCTGTCCAGCGGCGTCCAGCTTCAGTTTTTGCCGTGCCTCCCTGGAGCACACGGTGTCTGCTGAGGAGCTGAGCTACCAGCTGCCGCGTCGGGCCGGAGGCAGCAACCTGACCTGGCACGACGGACGCAGCCAGAAGACAGTGCACACACGCACTGTCAAATTACTGCAGCAGCCTGGCACAGAGGGCATCCAGGTAGAAGCTTCTATACAAACAGAGTGGAAGCTGAGCACATTCAGTGCATGATAATAACCTTAAGAGGTTTGCTCACAAAAAAACATATTTTAGTAATCAAGTGCTCTTTAAAATAATCACTTTATTAAGCAGGTATCAGAAATACATTTGGTGTGCCAGACACATTTCCAACTATCTTTTTTTTTTCCTGCACCCTAGTGGTCACATCCACTTGCATATCCCACTCCAGCATCTGCAGTCAGTGCAATTTCCAATCTATATATCAGGAAACAAAACAAAAAATTATTTCCATAAAAATGTGAAACAGTTCCCTTGATTTTGAGTACCACAGTCCAGAGATAAGCTTCAAAATGTCTGGGTAATGATGTGTGGTTGTAGTTGGATCCAAATGCAAACAAAACGGTAATGATGATTTGCAGATTTTAATAATACTAAACAAGGTAAGCTGAAACGAACCTGAAGGAACCAGAGTAAGTGCAACAGAAGAAACCAGCAGTGAGACAAAGAAATCATGGAACATAAATACTGAGGAGGTGGTGTTAGAGACATGGAAACCATGTGAGGGAGAGTGTTGAGCAGGTAACTGAGGGAAGGTGATAATAAAATACAGAATGAACACATGGGAAGCTGAACCAAAGCACAAAAGGAACTACAAGCTAAAATGAGAGCCTAACACCAACATAAGAGTCTAAACCAAAATGCACAGAGAACAGAACACAAGAAACAAGAAAAAAGCTAAATCCAGAGGAATGAACCAACGATGGCAAGACTGTAACAATGATAAAAAGCCCAACAATAATCTTTCTAAGATTAAGACACAATTAAAGCATAAATAGTGAATTTCAGCACATAGAATATCATGGAATGATGATTGTTCACTTGCCATAAAGGGATTATAACATTATGTTTACCTATGAAGGACTACAATTATTTTATTTATCATCTGTTGACGTTATTGTATCCATCACAGTATTAGAGAGTATAACATCCTTTTTACCTATAACGGGTTACATATGCCTCAAAATGTTCTTATTTCTTTCTTTTTGAATTAATTGTCGACATCACAACATAGTGGGTCCTTTGAATCATCATAGATACCCCCAAAATAGCAGAAACAACCATTTTGATTGCCAAAAAGTGATTATAACATTCTGTTTACTTATGTAGGGTTCAATTTACAAAAATAATTGACATCATAAGGTACATCAGTGTGCTGTGATGGGTACAATAACATCAAAGGATAATAAATAAAGTAATTATTGGTCAATTATACGACTGATGAGTAAACAGAATGTTATCATTACTTTTGGGCAAGTCATTTTTAGCCATTTAGGGAAGATTTAAGATGATGCAAAGGACATAGAATGCTGTGATGGGTACAGGAACATCAACAGATAACAATTTAAGTAATTTTGAGACATATTTAATCCATTACAGTATATGTAACCAGGACGCTGTAATTACTTTTTGGCAAGTTAAATTGTCCTTTTTGACCATAGTAAGGATATATAAGATGAAGCAAAGGATCCAGTATGCTGTGATGGGTACAATAACAACAAGAGATAATAAATAGTAATTATTTGGTAAATTTCACCCTTCATGAGGACAGAATGTTATAATCACTTTTTGGCAAGTAAAATGGTTGTTTTTGTTTCCATTTTAGAGATATTTAAGATGATACAAAGGACTCGGTATGCTGTGATGGGTAAAATAATGTTAGGATAAAGTTAGATGATAAATAAAGTCATTTCAGTCCTTCATAGGATGTTATAGTCACTTTTTGGCAAGAGGACAATCACAATTCTAAAATGTTCAATGTGCTGAAATTTAATATGTATTCTTTAATCTTGTCACCTTAAACAAAACAATGTCATTTATAAATAGTAACAAAGTTTAATTGTAATGCCACAGGAGCTTGATCAGTTTGATCACGTTTTTTTGAAGTGAACATGTGCCATGGAGAATTTCTATAGTAACAAAAAAATAAAAAAATTAACTGTAGCTTCATGTCCAGCTACATAAAAATTAAAACAATATAAACACTATGACACGTGTATGTCATTAAAATAATGGCAAAACAAACTAGACAAGAATGATAAAATCGTTGAAAAATAATAAATTTTAATTTACATAACTTTTCACTTTACATCCAATGCACCATTGTTATATTACGTTATTTTTAAAATATTATTATCAAGACTATAGTATTCAGATAGCCCATTTTTACAACAAACCATCTTTAAATTGTAAATAGGCCATTACATTCAGGGTTACATATTGTGACTGTTTATGATAAACGCCGAACACTTCAAACAACTTCTGAAATAGAAACATAAAACACAGTGAGCCTCTGGGGACAATTAAAGAAGGTAAATGAAATCGACAAACATCTGCTAAAGTTCTTAGTGAGGAAATCGTGCTTTCTAGTCTCGATAATGTTTTACTTGCCGAATTTTAAGCCGCAATCTTGAGTTACGTCGAGAAATGCAGTTAACTAACCCGTGCGGGCTCTCGCAGCGGCTGATCAGTTTCTGGCAGACGATCACTTTATGGCACAACACCGGGCTGAGTAAGTACTTGTGGAAAAGGGCCATATGATACCAGGTACTGCAAAACAGTACCTAAATTTGTCCTTAGTTGTGATCCTTAAATGATGACATCTCAACAAAAGTTCCTGTGAACATGCTGTGAATTCTACACCTTTTATCCCAATACACACATTACCTATTAAAAGCAACACACATACTTTGAAACTTGATGTTTCACAAAAAATCTAGTTTTTCATTACACTTAAAACCCTGGAAAGCACATAATTTTAATACACCAGCATGCAAGGCAAACTACAAAACAAAGTGGCAGCATCTTATACTCATTTAGATCACTATGGATGGTTTGATTCCTGTTTGTTTGATTTAGTCCCGAATTCTTGGTATTTTGGTTATTTTTTCTCTAATATTTTCCTTATCTGCTTTCTTCCTAGAACACACCCTAATGTAAAAAGTACAATGTTTGTCAGTTGCAATTAACTGTCCCCATAAAAAAGGCGATAGTATGCAGTAATATGAATGAGTTTTAAAAGTTAAAGATTATACCTAGACGGTTTGTTTTTGTAATTGCACCATTTGAGTCAGTTATGAATCATTTCAGCCTTAGCTCTAAAAAGCAGGACATAGTGTCTCAAAACAAAGAAATAGTTTAATTTTAAGAACGCTGTTGGTGTTTGCTTTTGAAAGTTTTAGGAATTATTAACCAATTAAAAGTAATCATAAGGTACTAACTGGAGCCTTAAGGTGTCATTTTTAGAACAAATTGAGAAATCTACCTGGAAGCAGAATGGTCAGAATGGCCCTGCATCTCTGTAGATCAAATCTCAGCCTTGACAGGAAACAAAATAGTTTCAGCTTATACATATTGCTGCCTGATCTTATTTGATTCTGGTTATGTAACAGCCATAGAAGTGTTGCTGTACCGGTGCTTGTGCCGTCTGAGTCCTTTCTGCATTGAACAGAGACAATGTTTAATGTTAAATATGTGTGAAATATTTATTTATTTTACAGATACATTATTCCCAGCAGGGTTTTACAACAGTTCTAAAAGTGATTAGTTTAAAAACTAGATATCAAACTTATTTGAGTGCTTTCAGGCATGTGAGGAATTTATCAAAATAAAAATGACTATATTAAGGCAGACTGAATGCATCTGACCTAAAAGAGCATGTGAATCGACACCCTCTTTCCTTTTAAATATTTAAGTGGAAGAAAGCCCTGCGGATGTCATTTGTTTCATTTTCTGACTGTGTTTGAGAAAGTTTGTAATTCAGAGGGTGTAAAACATACACACTGTACTCAGTTTGTTTAATAATTCAGAAAAGAGAGTCCTCTTAACTACAACAGCTGTAAAAGGCTTAATAAGAGACGAGTGAGGAGCTGTTTCCGTTTGATTACACAAAGCTTGGATAATTAAAGCTCCTTTATACCATGAGAACTAAGGCTTATCACTTCCTTGTGGCGACAAGGTTCTTTATGCATTTTTCAACAAATGAGTGTGCAGTCCAGCTCTCTGAGGTGTGTCTATGTCTGGGCATTTACAAAATACCACATTCGCTTTTCATAGGTCTGCAATTATAAGAAATGTGTGTCTTATTGGAGTGCAAATGCGTGCAACCATTGTGTAAATTGCTGTGTGTGCATGCAGTCCTCTCAGGACGGATGATTAGATTATTCTCCATTAAACTGGCTTGGCACACACTGGCCTTAATGAGGGAGCCGTTTAAGTAAAACATGGCTCAGTTTCTGGATGTAAGCTAGGACCTGGGGAATCCTTCTTATGTGCTTAACAAAGTTGATAAAGCACGTTATGCATCGGTGTGCAAACTCTCAGTCAGGGGGTGACGAGAGATGATGATGGCAGAGGAGAAAGAGAAGGTAGTGGTAGTGTTTATTCATGCAAAAACATGACTGTTAGTATTAAATATGTCAACAGCATCTGAGTGTCATTGGGTCAAATAGTGTAACGGCACATACAGTCACCAGCGAAAGAGGACAAAAGGTGGTTGCTGGATGGGGACCAATACACCGACCTCTCTGCTTGCTGGTTTTTTCCAAATAATGAGCTACTGTCTCATCTGTGCACCTTCTGTGCCGTCCGTGCCTTGGCTGCTGTTTGGATAACCAGATAGGGGCTGAGGGAGGGTTTTCTGTACACTGCTCATTTTGCTGTCTGCCACACAGCTTGTGGGTGAACGTTTAGATGAGACCGGGGACTAGGTGGAATAACAAAGACACAATTTAAGAAGCCTTCTTTTCTCTGAAGCAGGACTGAGCTTGTTACAGGAAGCAAAGCTTCTTTTTCATGCACTAATTTGCTTTGGCTTGGTGGGCGAATAAGAAAGACCACTCTGTGATTATTTTTCCCTTCTCATTACCGAGTGCTGTGGCTGACCTTTTGAGCTGACACTGACACAAAGAATTGAATTAATGGAGAAAAACACACACATGTACTTAGCAATACTTCTTCACCAGGGTGAACAGACATCTTTTAGTCATCTCCAGTCAACTTTATTCTCACCAAAATTATAGATTCTTTTAGTAGAAATATTTACAATATTGCTGTTGTTTTTTTATGCTGTTTTGCATATTACCTTTAAGAAATGGCATTTATGCTGAAGGCAGTTTGTGAGGATTCGCCTTAGCTCAGGGTTACTGCTCTGTATGAGCATAGTTTAGATTATTAATCCTGCTTTATACTCAATGTTTTTCACTAATGTCTTGCAATAAAAGCCCCTGCTTTTAAGGAGCATGTTGTCTTGTTTAGTTTTGGAGCTAGGTAAAGTCTGAAAGCACTTCCGTTTTTAACAAGCATTAAAAAATGGCTAAAAATGAACACTTTTGAGGCCAAACTTTGTCGTTAAAAGTTTATATAGGAATGTAAATGGTCTCCATTTGTATTGCGCTTTTTTAGTCAGAGGACCACAAAGCATTTTGTACTACATTCAGTCATTCACCCATTCATGCACGAAGTGTAGAAAAATTTACTTTTTCTACATTTCTTCTCTTCCCAGTTGTGGAATACAGCCAGATTTTGTTTGCAGTGGCATGTTGTGTGGCGCCTAAACTGAAAATCAAGCAACGGTATAAAAGCCAGGAGCTCGTTCATCTTGGCCATATTTGCTCAAGAAAGATGATCTGTGTAAAAAGCTAATTATTATTGTGTAAAAATTAAGACTTTTAATATAATCTACTTTAAAATTTCTAGTTATTGTCATACAATAGGTTTGATACTGTAGGCTTAACATAAAGGATCAGAAATGCAGATATCATACCGTCTTTTGTTGATTTTGATAGGTTACCATTAAACCACTGAACAATCCTAATCGTCCCCAGGTTATGAGTTATGGCAAGAGGAAAATCTGGTTAATCTGAAATGGCTCAATAGGCTTGAAGGATATACTCACATTATCACTTTGAAAAAAAAATCCCACGGTTTCCCAGAATTACAGTATTAAAGGTACAGTGTGTAATATTTTTAGTTGTTTACTTTCAAATTCTGTGTATCCAGTTCACAAACTTCACTAATCTCTATTCTAAGTATTCTTATTAGCTTAAATTGTAACATTTTATATGCATAAACTGCGGTGCACCCTGCATAGTCATGCGGCATCTTGAAATACTGCAGCTGTTTAGGGACACACAAAATATAATTCTCTGCGTTTCGCATCCTCTCTTGAAAACACAGATCTTTGGAAGTTGTAGCAGTTCTGCATCTCCCTCTAATGCCGTATTCACATCTCACGCTTTGTCGCCGTCAAAAAACGCTCACAAAGCGACTAGTTTCAAGCCTATACATTTTTAAGCATCAAGCTTCCAAAGCCTGCCACTTGCTGAGCAAAAAAAAGGGCGCGTGGACGGGGCTTTCTCTGTTGCCGGATGTTTTAAACTATGGCGGATCATATCGAGAGAGTGGCTTGGCTTTATTTGCTAAATAAAGTTAGACAACGTCGACGTAGGGCGCATCAGCAGCATTTGTGGATACACTCCATTCTTGAGAGGCGTTCTGAGTTTGGAGAGTTTAACCACTTGCTCCAGAAGATCCGTATGGATGAGGTTCGCTTACAACGCTACTATAACTGTGTAGTGACGTCACTACAGTGAGACGCTCTGATTGCTTGACACTCAGGGGACGACTTCAAAAGTGCAGCTAGCTCAACTTCTGCGTTGCTGGCTTTTGCCGCTTTGAACCTTAGAAAGCAGCAAAAGTTTCAAAAATTGCTGCGGCCAAAGCACTGTGGAGACTTTGATGGCCCTCTGATGGCCTTAACCATTTACTTAATGGTTAAGGATTACCTATGTAATCTTGCCATTCTGGTTGTTGACGTTTTGGGCAGTGTGAACGCGGCTTAAACGTTAAGTGGGGGATGGCGCCGGTTCTCTTCGTTGCAGCCTGGCTGGTTTGGGAAAATACTGCTCCTTTCTCTTGGGTAGATTGGCCTGCTTCAACCCTTTGTGACACGCCTCTGTGCACTACCTCACTGTTTCTGTGTCCTCTGCCTCTCTCCTCTGACGCTGAATTGTCGGATGATATCTGAGTCTGTTTACAGATGGGGAAAAAATACTACAGACTCCACTACCTTGTATATATCCAAAATGGTAAAAAATCTAATAAATAGCCTCAAATGTATAAGATAGAATATATAAAATAAACAAAAAATATAGTTTGCTTGTTACATTAGCTTGGAGTCATTACAAATTTGCTAGTTGCTGTTAGCCATGAAATACAGCAAACATTATTAACTTCAACATAACTAACATAAAAAACACAGTTTTTATTACTTACCACATATTTAGATACAATTTATAAAAGAATACAGATTAAAAGAACGGACCTGATTCCTGTATTGCGCATGGGTTACTGTAGCTGCAATACCTACTCTGAACCGTGTGACGCTAAAGAGTCAGAAAAATGTACATTTTTAAATCTTACCTTTTATTATCAAAATTTAAAACCAAAATATATAACATTTTCATGATTGATTTGCAAAAGCAATGAAAAGAGTAAAATATCAAAGGGGATGAATATTTTTTTCTTGGATACTAAATTAATATATCAATTAGAATAGTTATAATGCTGTTCTATAACTGTTTATTGCTGTTTTGTTAGACCCCTGTGAAGTTTAATAGCCTTTCTTTGTCTTTTTGCACAGAATGTTAAAGCTTTGTGTCGTAAAAGAAGTTATAAGCTATTAAATTAGCCAGGTTAACTATTTAGGTAGTCAACCTACCGTATGCTGTTTAACAGCCATGCTGCTCCTGGCTTGCTTACTTTAGTTTTTTTTTAACCTTATAAGACTGTAGGGTGGTGCTGCTTTAGGTTACATGCCATGACTGTAAATGTTAAAGGATTCCATACCTTGATACCAGCAAATGACTAGTCCTAACATTCTCATTATACTCAGTTTTTTTTTTGTATTGTAAGGTGCTTTTAAACCACATTCAGAAGTTGTTCTTTCTCCACATTGTTAGAGCTGCACCTGAATGTAATTATTAAAAGTTGCTATGCATACATTTTTCTTACTGCCCATTTGCTTGTGTCATTTGCACAGTCACAGACATTTGCATACAGAAATGCCGTAACACCACATTCCCGAAAATAATAGCCAACAGAGCGAAAAAAGGAATTTGAGTAGCACCGAGATTGAGGTGAAACATAAGTGGGGCAAAAGAAGAGTTATGATGAACAGACTTTTTGAAAACATTTTTTAACACTGATAGTTTTTGCCCTCCGTTATCAGCAGTTCCTCTGCTTCATGCACACACACCCCCCTCAGCACGCAGCAGTTATATTCCTGCTGTAGACATAAAAGAAATCTGGCAAAGAATCATTTCATTTACTGTTATTCACTTCTGTGGAAATATTTAACTTCTTTGAACTAATTAAATCAGTTAAATTTGTCCTGAACATTTCTGTTTGGTTCTATCAGCTCAGGGGGAGCCAATAAAAAAAACACTGGCTGGGAGAAAGTGACAGAGACAGTAAATGTGGCCAGGACATGGGAGAGGTTTCTGTTGATAAAAAAGGAAAAAAGTGGTTTGATATCAAACTGAATAGAATAAAACATTACTCAGCACACAGCTGGGCCAGATCTTCTACCCGGGTGCACAGATCACCACATTTGACACACGTGTGGCCACGCGTTATTGGAGACACTGCTTTGGCTGGCATCTGTACGCATGGAGACACCGACAACCTTCAGTGGTTTTATACATAAGTGTAACAACACCCTTTTAAACTGAAGTGCTTGATGTGACAAGTAAAAAAAGCAAGGAGAGTACAGATCTCCGCGGAGCACCCCCCCACCCCCTCCCTCCACGATCGCGAGTCGCAGGATCTCCATGCATGATCACCCCCTTGGGAAATTTATAGCTTTTCTAAAGATGTTTAATCCAAATCTGTCCATAATTTTTGAGTTATTCAATTCAATTCAATTAAAAAATACTTTATTGATCCCAGAGGGAAATTAATTGTTGGTATAGCTCATATAATTATTTCTTTAAGGAGTTGCTGTAGATGATGATGGCTGTGGGCAGGAATGATTTCCTGTAGCGGTCTGTATAGCAGCGAAACTGAAGAAGCCTCCGACGGAAGACACTCTGTTGTTGTATGACAGTCTCATGAAGAGGATTCTCAGGGTTGTCCAAGTGGAGGTGGTTGTTGTTGAAGTGGAGGTGGTTGAGGAATATAAATACCTCGGAGTTCACCTTGACAACAGACTGGACTGGAGGCGCAACAGTGAAGCCGTCTACAAGAAGGGACAGAGCAGACTGTATTTCTTGAGGAAGCTTAGGTCCTTCAAGGTTTGCAGCAAGATGCTGCAGATCTTCTACAAGTCTGTTGTGGAGAGTGTAATCTCTTCAGCCGTCATCTGTTGGGGTAGCAGCATCAGAGCCAGGGATTTAAAAAGGCTAAACAACCTGAAAGAAGGCTGGTTCTGTTCTTGGGACAACTATGGAAAATCTGGAGATGATAATGCAAAGAAGGATTCTTCATAAAATCAAAAAAATTATGGACAACCCTGAGCATCCTCTTCATGAGACAGTCATACAACAACAGAGCGTCTTCAGTCGGAGGCTTCTTCAGTTTCGCTGCAATACAGACCGCTACAGGAAATCCTTCCTGCCCACAGCCATCATCATCTACAACAACTCCTTAAAGAATTAATTACATGAGCTATACCAACACTTAATTTCCCTCTGGGATCAATAAAGTATTTTTGAATTTGAATTTGAATTGAATTTGAATTGAATAATTTTTTTGATTTTATGAAGAATCCTTCTTTGCATCATCATCTCCAGATGTTCCACGGTTGTCCCAAGAACAGAACCAGCCTTCTTTTTTAGGTTGTTTAGCCTATTTAAATCCCTGGCTCTGATGCTGCTACCCCAACAGATGACAGCTGAAGAGATTACACTCTCCACAACAGACTTGTAGAAGATCTCCAGCATCTTGCTGCAAACCTTGAAGGACCTAAGCTTCCTCAAGAAGTACAGTCTGCTCTGTCCCTTCTTGTAGACGGCTTCACTGTTGCGCCTCCAGTCCAGTCTGTTGTCAAGGTGAACTCCGAGGTATTTATACTCCTCAACCACCTCCACTTCTTCTCCCATGATGGAAACAGTTTTTGACTTATCCCTGTTTCTTCTGAAATCTACAATCATCTCCTTTGTTTTGTTCACATTCAAGGTGAGACAATTCTTTCCACACCATGTCACAAAGCGCTCCACCAGCTCTCTGTATTCAGCTTCTTGTCCATCTCTGATAGACCCGACGATTGCAGAGTCATCTGAGTATTTCTGCAGATGACAGGTCTCTGATTTGTACTGGAAGTCTGAGGTGTACAAAGTGAAAAGGAATGGTGAGAGTACAGTCCCCTGTGGTGCTCCTGTGCTGCTGACCACCTGGTTTGACACACAATTCTTCAGTCTCACAAACTGTGGTCTGTTGGTCAGGTAGTCATTGATCCAGGCGATTGTTGAGGGCTCCACCTGTGTCTTCAGGAGTTTCTGACAAAGCAAATCAGGCTGAATTGTGTTAAATGCACTGGAGAAATCAAAGAACATGATCCTCACAGTGCTGCCTGCTTTGTCCAGATGACAGTGGGTTGGTTGAAGTAGGCGGATGATGGCATCTTCAACTCCAACTCCACAGCGATTAGCAAACTGCAGTGGGTCCTGATACGTTCTTGTTTGCTTTTTCAGGGGTGCCAACAGGAGTCTCTCCAGGACCTTCATGATGTGGGATGTCAGGGCAACAGGTCTATTGTCATTGATGACTGATGGGTGAGTTGTTTTGGGTACTGTAACAAGGCAGGATGTCTTCCACAACACTGGAACCTTCTCCTGAGTTAGGCTAAGGTTGAAGAGGTGCTGCAGAATCCCACAGAGCTGCTCTGCACAGGCTTTCAGGACTCTGGGGTTGACACCATCTGGACCTGCAGCCTTGTTCCAGTTCAGTTTCTCCAGCTGCCTCTTCACCTGACTTTTGGAGACAGACAAGTGGGAGGGGGAGGCAAAGGGGGTAGTAGCATTTCCTGACTTGGTTGAAGTCAAACTTGTGGAATTAGAAGAGTCCATGGCTGAGGTGAAGGATAAAACATCCGAGGTGTAACAGGAAAGCTGTTGATCAGAGGAGAGTGGGATGTCTGTTTGGCTGGGAACAGGAGAGGGGGATGCTGCGCTAGTTCCTGAACTGAACCTGTTGAAGAATATGTTCAGTTCATTGGCTCTGTCCAGACGTTCATCTTTCCAATCCTTCCTGTCCTTAAAGCCTGTCATCTTTCTCATTCCTGACCAGACATCTCTGATATTGTTCCTCTGTAGATTGTTCTCCAGCTTCTTCCTGTATGCCTCCTTGCTGTCTCTGATAGTGACCTTAAGTTGCTTCTGTATACTCCTCAGTAATTCCCTGTCTCCCTCCCTGAAGGCTCTTTTTTTCTTGTTTAGCAGTTCCTTCAGGTCACTGTTGATCCAGGGTTTGTTATTAGTGAAGCATCTCACTGTTCTGGTGGGGATGATGTTGTCCACACAGAAGTTTATATAGTCAGTTACACACTCAGTCATGGCATTGATGTCCTCTCCATGTGCTTGGCAAAGAGTCATCCAGTCTGTGGTTGCAAAACAACCCTGCAGGGCTTCTTCAGCTTCCTGTGACCATTTTCTCACAGTTTGTTTTGACACAGGTTGCCTCTGAACAAGCGGTTTATATTCTGAACTGAGAAAAACAAGATTGTCATCTGATTTTCCCAGAGGAGGTCTTGGTTTGGACGTATATTAATCCTTTACATTTGCATAAAACAAATCCAAGGTGCTGTTTTCTCTTGTAGAGCAGCTGAAAAACTGTTGAAATGTTGGAAGTGTAGTAGAGAGCGAGGCATGATTAAAATCACCAGATATTGCCACAAATGCATTGGGGTGCTGTGTCTGTAGCTTAGCAACAACGGAACTGATGACATCACATGCATTGTCGGCAACGGCTGAAGCTGGAATGTAAACAACTGCCAAAATTACACTGGTGAACTCTCTTGGTAAATAATATGGACGAAAACTCACTGCCAAGAGTTCGACATCTGGGCTGCAGAGACGACACTTCACAGTAACATGTCCTGGATGACACCATCTGTTGTTGACAAGCACTGCTACTCCACCACCTTTTCTTTTCCTGCTCGTCTTCAGATCTCTGTCTGCTCGTACAGTCAGGAAGCCTGGCAGACAGACGTTTGAGTCGGGGATATGATCCAGCAGCCATGTCTGAGTAAAACACATAACACTGCATTCACGGTACTCTGGCTGAGTCTTTGTAAGGGCTTGAAGTTCATCCATCTTGTTAGCCAGTGATCTTACGTTGCCCATTATGATCGATGGAAACGATGGCTTGAACTTCCTCTTTCTCTGTCTCCTTTTCGCTCCTGCTCTGCATCCACGTCTCCTCCTTATCAACTCATCAGGGATTTGTGGCTTCAGTTTAGGTATTATTTCTGCTTTTGCAATGTTAATCAGCTGCTCCCGGCTGTAAACCACATTCTTGCTATGGTTACGCATCATAACAAATTGTCAAAAAGGGAAAAATTTACAGCTAAAATCCTTCCAGCTTCACAGCACCAAAAACTAGAAAATATACAGATCAAAAAAATGCAATCTTCTTTAAGAATATAGAGGAACCAATGTACAAAAAACCAAAACTTAATATGTAGCCAACAGAGCCACTCCAACATGCAGCCACCCAGAGCAGCGCAATTTATTAATTTATTGCTACTTGGCAGAAGTGATAAACTGATGAGATAAATATTCTGTCATAGTAAAACTCTTTCAGTGTTGCAGTTTCCCCGTGGTCTGTACGCATTGTCAGAGCTGTTCAAAAAATAAAGGGAACACCTAAACGGCACAATATAACTCCAATGTAACTCCACAGTATTTAATAAGAATATTTCATCCATTCAGATCCAGGATGTGTTATTTTAGTGTTCCGTTTATTTTTTTGAGCAGTGTATTTAGGAACATTTCTATGCACAACTACAAGATTGTAAATGCCACACAATGCGTAAAATTGTTCCAATGCACAAAATACGCATAGAACTGTGCGTAAATATGGTTAACAAATGAGGGCCATGGAATGCACACAGCCACCTGCAGGAAACCTCTTGATCCACTCGATGATGAGTTATGCAAGGCTAATGATCATCTCAGTTGTTTTAAACTGTGATCATGAAGTGATAATCAAGTGGAGATTGTTTTGCAAAACAAACACACAAAGAGAAATAGGAGATACTGGGCAATGAGCCAGAAATGCTTTAGCCTATATTATCCTTGTCCTGGCACTCAATGATGTGTTGTGCTCTTTAAGACACATGTTTGACTTATGCTAAATGGAGAGCTTTGCGAAAATCCCATCTGGCTCTTTGTCCACCCACTGAGAGGCTGCTCATATTTGGATGAGTACAAACCTTTTTAAATACTCAGAATCCTGGGGACAGACAAAAACAGAGCTGCACAAAACTGCCCAAGGTTGACAGTTCACACACTTCCACAAAGTTACTTACACAAGAACAGTCAAGTAGACACTCACAAAAGCCACTGAAGCATTTACAGAATTACTCTGACACACTTACACAAAGCCACAAGACTAAACTGAGCAGGACGAGATAACAGGGTGCTAAATGATGAAATAAAAAATACCAAGAAAAGGGGGCTCAGGAAGGCTTCTGTGAAGAGAGAGATGAGGGAGGGAGAAGGATGAATGAGATATGTTGGATCATATGTCATGATCTGTCAGGGTCTTTAGGATCAGAGAGACAGATTGCAGATCCAACTCTATAATGACAGCAGAGCAAGAGTTCGATGGTTCCCAAAGATTGGGGAAAAGGAAGGAGTTGTTTGGTCAGACAGCAGATTGCAGGGATGATAGAGGAGGAGTGTTTAGTATCCTGCTTAGAGATGAAGTGACAACGAGAGAGGATTTACAGCCGAGAGAGAAAATAAGTAGACAGTACATGATATGCATACCATAAAAAAATCTATTTATTCATCCTTATACACTCAAATCTTTACTGCTAATTAGCGTCGCATTGATCATGAATCTCACGCAGGGTCTAACAGGCAGCCATCAGAAGAGGTGTGTTATCGGTCACAAAGAATGAATTTAGCAGATTCCCCACGCTCTCTTGACTTCTAGCTAATCCCTGATTAGCTACACACAAATGAACTGCAAACAGACACACACACACAAAATCACTAACAGTACAAAACCTAGTTCAGCTTTCTAGAATTGCGCTGCTCTGGGTGGCTGCATGTTGGAGTGGCTCTGTTGGCTACATATTAAGTTTTTTTTTTTTACATTGGTTCCTCTTTTTTCTTGAGGAAGATTGCATTTTTTTGACCTGTATACTTTCTAGTTTTTGGTGCTGTGAAGCTGGAAGGATTTTTGCTGTAAATTTTTAACTTTTTGACAACTTGTTATGATGCGTAACCATGGCAACAATGTGGTTTACAGCCGGGAGCAGCTGATTAACATCGCAAAAGCTGAAATAATGCCTCAACTGAAGCCACAAATCCCTAATGAGTTGATAAGGAGGAGACGTGGATGCAGAGCAGGAGCGAAAAGGAGACAGAGAAAGAGGAAGTTCAAGCCATCTCTTCCATCGATCATAATGGGCAACGTAAGATCACTGGCTAACAAGATGGATGAACTTCAAGCCCTTACAAGGACTCAGCCAGAGTACTGGCAATGCAGTGTTATGTGTTTTACTGGGGCGTGGTTGCTGGATCATATCCCCGACTCCAACGTCTCTCTGCCAGGCTTCCTGACTGTACGAGCAGACAGAGATCTGAAGACGAGCAGGAAAAGAAAAGGTGGTGGAGTAGCAGTGGTTGTCAACAACAGATGGTGTAAACCCAGGACATGTTACTGTGAAGTGTCATCTCTGCAGCCCAGATGTCGATCTCTTGGCAGTGAGTTTTCGTCCATATTATTTACCAAGAGAGTTCACCAGTGTAATTTTGGCAGTTGTTTACATTCCACCTTTAGCCCTTGCCGATAATGCATGTGATGTCATCAGTTCCATTGTTGCTAAGCTACAGACACAGCACCCCAATGCATTTGTGGCAATATCTGGTGATTTTAATCATGCCTCGCTCTCTACTACACTTCCAACATTTCAACAGTTTGTCAGCTGCTCTACAAGAGAAAACAGGACCTTGGATTTGTTTTATGCAAATGTAAAGGATTCATGCATGTCCAAACCAAGACCTCCGCTTGGACAATCAGATCATAATCTTATTTTTCTCTGTTCAGAATATAAACCACTTGTTCAGAGGCAACCTGTTGCAAAGGAAATTGTGAGAAAATGGTCACAGGAAGCTGAAGAAGCCCTGCAGGGTTGTTTTGCGACCACAGACTGGATGACTCTTTGCCAAGCACATGGAGAGGACATCAATGCCATGACTGAGTGTGTGACGGACTATATAAACTTCTGTGTGGACAACATCATCCCCACCAGAACAGTGAGATGCTTCCCTAATAACAAACCCTGGATCACCAGTGACCTGAAGGAACTGCTAAACAAGAAAAAAAGAGCCTTCAGGGAGGGAGACAGGGAATTACTGAGGAGTATACAGAAGCAACTTAAGGTCAAGATCAGAGACAGCAAGGAGGCATACAGGAAGAAGCTGGAGAACAATCTACAGAGGAACAATACCAGAGATGTCTGGTCAGGAATGAGAAAGATCACAGGCTTTAAGGACAGGAAGGATTGGATAGATGGAAGTCTGGACAGAGCCAATGAACTGAACACATTCTTCAACAGGTTCAGTTCAGGAACTAGCTCAGCACCCCCCTCTCCTGTTCCCAGCCAAAAGACACCCCACTCTCCTCTGATCAACAGTTTCCCTGTTACACCTCGGATGTTTTATCCTTCACCTCAGCCATGGACTCTTCTGATTCCACAAGTTTGACTTCAACCAAGTCAGGAAATGCTGCTACCCCGTTTGCCTCCCCCTCCTACTTGTCTGTCTCCAAAAGTCAGGTGAAGAGGCAGCTGGAAAAATTGAACCGGAACAAGGCTGCAGGTCCAGATGGTGTCATCCCCAGAGTTCTGAAGGCCTGTGCTGAGCAGCTCTGTGGGATCTTGCAGTACCTCTTCAACCTTAGCCTAACTCAGGACAAGGTCCCAGTGTTGTGGAAGACATCCTGCCTTGTTCCAGTACCAAAGAGAACTCACCCATCAGTCATCAATGACTATAGACCTGTTGCCCTGACATCCCACATCATGAAGGCCCTGGAGAGACTCCTGTTAGCACCCCTGAGTAAGCAAACAAAAACGTATCAGGACCCGCTGCAGTTTGCTTATCGTTGTGGAGTTGGAGTTGAAGATGCCATCATCCACCTTCTTCAACCAACCCACTGTCATCTGGACAATGCAGGCAGCACTGTGAGGATCATGTTCTTTGATTTCTCCAGTGCATTTAACACAATTCAGCCTGATTTACTTTTTCAGAAACTCCTGAAGACACAGGTGGAGCCCTCAACAATCGCCTGGATCAATGACTACCTGACCAACAGACCACAATTTGTGAGACTGAAGAATTGTGTGTCAAACCAGGTGGTCAGCAGCACAGGAGCACCACAGGGGACCGTACTCTCACTGTTAGGTAAAATAATAATGTAGTATTATTATTTTCTTATGGTGTCTTTCTAATGTACTTTTTAAATGTCATTTTTGTTTCAGTCACATGCTCATTTGCATGACATCCTGTTCTTTTAATATGTTAATGAAGTGTGACTAAATAAAGAGAGCCTGCAGAGGGGGTGCTCTTTGAGACCAGAGACCAGAGACTATGACACTGGGAGGCTGAGAACAGACAGACACGGTTGGCTCATTCCTTATAGTATTTTCCTGGTCTCCCTCTGCAGAACTGATTATCCACATCTACCTCTGCAGAGCTTATTGACTCCATATTCTCTCCGACCCTTTGTGTGTGATTCATTGTAGGTCAACCACTTTTTAACCTAACACTCACCATTCCTTTTCACTCTGTACACCTCAGACTTCCAGTATAAATCAGAGACCTGTCATCTGCAGAAATACTCAGATGACTCTGCAATTGTCGGGTGTATCAGAGATGGACAAGAAGCTGAATACAGATTGCTGGTGGACCGCTTTGTGACATGGTGTGGAAACAATCGTCTTACTTTGAATGTGAACAAAACAAAGGAGATGATTGTAGATTTCAGAAGAAACAGGGATAAGTCAAACACTGTTTCCATCATGGGAGAAGAAGTGGAGGTGGTTGAGGAGTATAAATACCTCGGAGTTCATCTTGACAACAGACTGGACTGGAGACTGAACAGTGAAGCCGTCTACAAGAAGGGACAGAGCAGACTGTACTTCTTGAGGAAGCTTAGGTCCTTCGAGGTTTGCAGCAAGATGCTGCAGATATTCTACAAGTCTGTTGTGGAGAGTGTAATCTCTTCAGCAGTCATCTGTTGGGGTAGCAGCATCAGAGCCAGGGATTTAAAAAGGCTAAACAACCTGATAAAGAAGGCTGGTTCTGTTCTTGGGACAACTGTGGAACATCTGGAGATGATGATGCAGAGAAGGATTCTTCATAAAATCAAAAAAATTATGGACAACCCTGAGCATCCTCTTCATGAGACTGTCACACAACAACAGAGCGTCTTCAGTCGAAGGCTTTTTCAGTTTCGCTGCAATACAGACCGCTACAGAAAATCCTTCCTGCCCACAGCCATCATCATCTATAACAACTCCTTAAAGAAATAATTATATGAGCTATACCAACAATTAATTTCCCTCTGGTATCAATAAAGTATTTTTGAATTGAATTGAATTTGAATAGAAGTCAAGGTATGTAAAGACTAAATGCAGGGGACAAAAAGATGTGGAGTGAGAGTGTCAGGCAGTGGAGACTGAGATTTATGTGAATTGAGTGGAGCAGGATATGGGACATGATAGATCAAACGTAGCAGTGAATGGTAAAAAAAACACTTTCAGTATATAAACAGAATGATCAATGGGGAAGTGCTGAGAAAGTCAGGGTTTGGTATTGGGAAGGTAGGGTGGAAATGCACAAGATACATAAATACTCATAATAAACTCGCTTATTTTTTTTTTAGAATTTATTAGAGAGCTATAGACTGATTTTTTTATTGAAACAGTCTTGTCAGACTGAACAATGACTTAAACATTTAAAATAATCTAAAAATGTCTGTTTTAAGCCTGCTTCAACCAACTCCTTTTTGGAAAGCTTGAAACTCTCCTGTCCGGATTTGCCTTATAATTCTTTGAGTAATGCAGTACCTTAAAAAAGCTGTCAGACCTTTTCAACTATTTCACATTTAGTCATGGTACAACTTCAAACGCCAGTGTAGTGTCGGGGAATTTTATGAACCAAAGGGATCAGCCAAAAGGCCCATGATGGAGGAACTGCAGAGATCCACAGCTCAGGTGGAAGGATCTGTCAGCTGTGTGGACTTCAGTCCACATACAGTGGGGCAATGTTCATCATGGACGGCCAGAAATCTTGCTTGTTTATTGGGGAAAAATACTTATTTTCTGCACCATTCTAATAATAAATACTTAAAAAAAAAACTTGCAATGTGATTTCCTGGATTTCTTCAGTGGCTGCCAAATACTTCTTTTGCCCCACTGTATCTGGCCTTTATGGAGGAGTGGCAAGAAGAAAGCTTTTATTCAAATAAATCCTATTTACAGACACAACAAACACGAAGAAGGTGGTTTAGTCACCGATTGAAATAAAACGTATTGGTCTATAAATTTGTGGGAAAAGTAACACTGCATATTACAATTAATATGATGCTTTCGTCGTTACAAACAGGGAAGATGGCTAAAGCCAAACACAGGGCAGTAAGAGAAGAAAATGTGTTAGTTTGCTAAAGACTTAAGACCGTGGCAGAGGCTAACTTTCACAGGATAACAGCAATAGACTTACAACTATGTTGTAATAAATGTTTGCTAATATCCTAGAAGGACTAATACAACAAGAAGGAATAAAGGTTCAAAAATTGGTCTTGGCAAATTTTAATTATTTTAACATGTTTTTGATACGATCAAAACCTTGTGAATGGTTAAATTTTTCAAGAATTAACAAGTTAATTGTTAGGGGAAATGCCTAGCTTTGGGTTTTTTTATGCCGAATGAGGCAATGGCAGATTCTGAAGCCAAGGATGTGGCCACTATTTTGGCTAGTTAAACAGAAGTTCGTATTTTCTTCAAATATGAGCTCCTAAGAAGGTGGTGCTATGGCAAATATATCCTTATTCTACTATAATAATATTAGGGCTAGGCAATTAAACAAAATTTACAGATACTGAAATTTACGACTATAACAGACGTCATTTTGCCCATGTCGCTATGTTCGGGAAGGAAAAGATGTGTTGTTTGGTGATGCCCATGTCTCTTTAAAATGCTGTATAGACTGGATGGGGTGGAATCACATGACTATGTGCAATCATGTGAATCTACCCCAACAAGCAGGGTTGGCAACTTAAGTGTAGTTTATGCTTCTCCGTCAGTAAGTTTGCAACCACATGCACATGTATTGACGGAGATGTTTTCCTTTTATACTGTCCTTTGGTGTGTCAGTGTTGCAAAGCAATTCCCTGCCAGGGCAGCAGGGGATGTAGACCTTTTTCGGCTGGTCTGCCTACCATTGCAGTGACATCTCTGGTCGATGACAGTTTATTTACTTCAGCTTGTAAACCCACATCCACTCAAGGAGTAACGGCCAACAGAACAAGTTTTGATTGAGCTGGAAAGTTTTTTACTAGAAGTGCAGCTCATAGAATACTCTAGAAATGCATGTAAACAAACACAACAATCTGTTTTGTGGTTCTCTATCCCTCCTGGTGTTCAAAATTGCCAAAAGGCCATAGGTCCATTTTTCTTAAAGGCTGAATGTCTCCAACAATATACTGCAATCTCAGGTAGTCCAGCTGCGGCTGGGAGATGAAGAAAACACAGTTGCTGCAACTGTACCCCATTATCTGGTTTTGAGTGATAGATGATTTTGTTTTGTTTTGGTACGTCGTCACCGTGTCTTTTAATTTTTTTTGTGACTTGCACATACCTTGAAAGGCTAGCCAGCCGGCCGGATGCTTTATGTCAAAATGCCGTTTCAAGTTTGCTGTTGACGTTGTTGATGTCCGGAGTAGCTTCCTGAGACCCGCCAGCAAAGCTTACACAAAAGTGTAAGATTTTTCCCACCTGGATCACCACTAACCTTTTAAAAATAAATCCTTTTAGGTGGTCATCCCAACAGCCCCCCCACCCCACCCCATGCCAATAGCCCCAGCTGACGGACGGCATCTCCAGGCCAAGACCAGCCAGCACCCGGACACCGAGCTTAACCAGCTCCCGAATCTCACTCCCGCACACCACAGAGCATCAAGCATGCAACCAAGGTCAACCAAACCCACCAATGAACCGACCAAGCACGAAACACACAGAACAGGAAACCAAGTGGAGACACCAGACCCAACCCCCGCTGAGCCACACAACAGCTACCACAAGGAGGGGCCGGTTCAGCCAGCTCCCCCACTGACTCCAACAGGCATCCCCATTCACCAAGATCCACAGAGGGAGGGAGGCCCTGGCACATCAACACTGAGGTTCATAGCTGCAGCACCACCAAGTCCCACAGAGCCCAAGGCAGTCCCCCCGGGCCCCATCCCAGAAGCAGATCTATACCCACCCTGACATTCGGTCTACTATCAAAGCACATTAGATACACCCAGGTTGAGACAGCAATCGCTGTCTGATTGCTCAGCAAGAGATCGACCCCAGCCCCCCCATCCACCTGCACCTCCAGTACCCCGCCAGTCCACCAGTGAGCCCAACCGAGCCCTGTTGCACACCTGACCAAAATAATTTGCAGCATGCAAAGAGGAAGACCCAGAAGCCAAGTCCAGTGCCCAAAAACTGATCAGGCTCAGAAATGCCACCCACCCACCGCAGCCACCAGCCCGACACCCCGACATACAAACAAGGCGGGACGCCATCCAGACATCGGCAATGAGAACCGACCCAGAGAGGGGGAAAAAAACGGCAGCACATGTCAGCCATCGGCCGACCCCACCCCCACACACAGGCACGGGCAACAGAGACACCCACACCGGTTGGCCCCCGCCAGGGGGCACACCACCCCAGAACCCCGAACACCCAAGACCACTCGAGACCTACCCCTACTTGGAGCAAACTGAAGGAGAAGGGGGAATGTTACATTTGAGATACTTTGATAAGTCCTCACATTTCTGGCACCAGAAATTCTGAACAAGTGGACAGAACCAAAGCGCATGGATATAATTATCCGGTATATTGCCTGTCCATTGTAAGCAGGTATTAGACGACGTAAAACCCATCCCGAACATCCGTTGACCTGTATAGTGTACTCTATGAAGGATTTTGATTCTATTAATTGTAAATTGTGATTTTTTTGTTATTTTAAATGGTTCTTTAACATATCTGAGACCAGAAGTTTGAGTCCAAGCTGACTGATAGATCCACCTCCCATTTTGAAATAGGAAGGGCTGTTTATTCATCTAATGTAGATAATGTCGTTTATATTTTAGACAGCAATTTGGGGGAGTTGAGATTGAAAAAAATCTAAAACTCTTGCCGGCATTTTGTAACTCAACTGTATTGAGCCTAAATTAACATTTTATAATAGATTTAATTTTTGATATTCTAAAAATTTTATTTTGTCAATCTAATATTAATATAATTAATGTATTAAATGTGATAAAGTATGTTCCTTCAAATATATGTTCCAGGTATTCAATTCCTTTACACGTCCAGTCTGGAAAATGTATCATACATTTTTTTTGTAGAATGTCAGGGTTATTCCAGATGGGTGTACGTCTGGATGGAATTAGTGTGGACTCTTTAATTTTTAGAAACTCCCACCATGCTATCAGAGAGGAGTTGATATTCATGCTTTTAAAGCATTTGTGTCGTTTTATATTTGAGCTAATATATGGTAGGTCTGAAATTTTTTTCTTCTTGCAAAATGTCTGTTCTACGTTTATCCAGGACTCACCTAGGTAGCTATGTTTTAACCATCTTGAGATATATTGGAGCCTGTTGGCTAAGAAATAATGAAGAAAGTCCGGTAGATCTAGACCTCCTTTATCTTTTGTCTCCTGCAGTGTTTTTATGCCAAATGGTGGGTTGGTTTTATGCCAATTTCTTTCTTTCCAAAGAAGTTTAGAGACGGAAGAGTCCAGAGATCTAAACCAATCTAGTGATGGTTTACTTGGGATCATTGAAAATAAGTAATTGGTTCTGGGTAAAACCATCATTTTTATTGATGCAACTCTTCCCATAAGTGATATGGGTAGGTATTTCCATTTAGCAAGATAATCTTCCACTTTTTTTAAAAGTGGGATGTAGTTTAGCTTTGTTAAATCTGCCAGTCTTGGTAAGACATTGATACCGAAATAAGTAATATTCCCTGACTGCAGTTGTTTATCAATGGGATTCTGGAAAGAAGAACTGTAGAATTTAACCAGTTTATAGAATAATCTGAAATTCTTGAGTAAGAGTTTATCAACCCGATTACATGAGAGAGAGAGGTTTGTGAATGCTGGAGAAACAGTAAATCATCATCTGCATAAAGACTGATTTTATGCTCTATGTTATTGCATTTTTTGCCTTTAATATTATTAGTTTGTCTGATCGCTGCTGCTTGTGGTTCATTAAAAATAGCAAACAGGGAGGGAGAGAGTGGGCATCCCTGCCTGGTACCTCTCTGAAAATTAAACCTAGATAATGTTTGGTTATTAGTCCTGATACATGGTGTTGGTGAACTGTATAATGTTTTCAACCAGTTTATAAAGGAATTTCCAAAGCCACATTTATGTAGGGTTGAAAATAAGAATTTACAGTTGACTCTATCAAATGCTTTTTCTGCATCTAAAGATAATGTATTTGCTTCAATGTTTTTACAGTAAGAATAATCTTTTACATCTATTAATCTACATGAATTTGTGGATGAACGATAATCTTCTAATTAATTTTCTTCTGGTGAACAGTAGCTTTTCAACCTTCACTCTTTTCTCAGCTTTCAGTGCACATACGCAGATGCGCAGGAAAAGGAAACGACATCATTGTCTGTTTATTAGCCACCTGGCTAACTCGCTCCCGCTATTGAGCAAAAAGTGATCTTGTCCTGTTGAATTATGCTTCGATGTTAAGTGCTTGGTTTGGGAACAGTATACAGAGTATTAATGTTGTCTACTAAAGTGGCATGAGTTGTTGATTTACCATTTATAGGTCGATATTTGGTCATTCCTTTGCCTTGATGTTTGGTCCTTTCATGACAGTGTGATCATCCTTGTGATGTGATGTTCCTTCGGAATGATCGCAGGGTGTTTGACAGCGTGAGGGAGATTTGAATCACAGAGCCGTCCTCCCACCTTAATCACACCATCATTGTCCAAGAAGGTGTTGAGGCAATGCAGCTCGTTGTGAAGTGGTAGCTGACAGCCTTTCTTCAGAAGCTTAAGTTCCCCTGAATATGTTTGTTTCTGCAGGTCTTTGATAATGAGGCACTCTGCATCTTCTCTTTCTTTTACTGTTGAGAGACCATTTGATTTATCCTACTTGAACCGTCGAAGGATACGCACGAACGGCTCGAGTCCAGGATGAGAACCCTAACAGCCGATCTGTAAGAGTGTCTTTTTCTCTAGTTTCTGTGTTCAAGGTCTGACCTCCTTTCACTTCTGGATCTCCCACTGGCAATTCAGAGATCACCTCTTCCGAAGGGCCGATTTCCGTGTCCCATAAAAATGTGGGGCCGGTAAACCAGTCTGATTATATCATCTCATTGATGAAGAGGCCTCTAGAAGCGTGATCCGCCAGATTTTGGTCAGTAGGGACGTATCTCTATTGCTTTTGAGTCGCATTGAGGTGTATCTTCTGGATACGATTGGCCACAAACGTGTGGAAACGTCGAGCATCATTGTTGATGTATCCTAGAACGACCTTGGAATCGGTCCAGAAATACTCCTTGAGGTCAGTACATTCAAGCTCCTCCTTCAGAACATGCTTTCACTGGTTTTCACTGAGATGACTGCAGCTGTTAACTCTAATCTTGAGATTGTGGTGAGATTGTGGTGAGCTTCGTTGGAGCGACACGAGATTTTGCCATGACTAGGGCACAGTGGATGTCTCCTCTTCATTGGTAAGTCTCAGATATGAACACTGTCCATAGTCGGTCGTGCTTGAGTTGGAGAAGTGGTGTAACTCACTTTTAGTAACTATTCCAAAGTCCGACGGTGCATAACTTCGGGGTATGTTTATCTTCTCCAGGTTGGTAAGGTCATTTTTCCATCTCTCCCACCTCGGACGAAGTTCATTGGTCAGAGGGTCATCCCACCCCGTTCCATTTCGGCACATTTCCTGCAGCACTGAGCAAAAATGGGGCTATAAACCCTAAGGGATTGTACAAGGAAGCAACCATGGACAGTATTCCTCGGCGCGTTGCGGGCTGGTCTTTGAGATTGATGCTGAACTTCAGGCAGTCTGATTCGATGTGCCATTGGATACCCAACGTTCTCTCTGAAGGTAGGTTATCGAAGGTAAGGTTGATGTCTTTAATGTCTGATGCACGTTCAGAGGATGGCATGCTTTCCAAGACAGCTCTTTTGTTGGAGAGATTGTTCATCAAGTCAGGTCAAGTGAGCAGATGATCATTTAAACTGGTTCCCTTGTACTTGACAGAGCCGTCAAATACCACACGCAGTTTGTCTGGCTTCTTGGCATGGTATACGCCATGATGAGGTATGTACCATTTTTCTCCCTCCCTCCCTTCATTATAGACTTCTTCTGCGTCACCCTTTTCTATGACCTCCTCCATGAACTTGACGTACTGTTCCTTGTACCTTTCAATCTTTAACATCTTCCTCTTGAGATGGCTGAGACGCATGATAGCAAGCTGTTTGTTGTCAGGTAAGGTGGGTCTCTCCTTAAAGGGTAACGACATCTCATAGTGACCTTGACTGTTTTTCTTCATGCCGCTTT
Organism: Valencia hispanica; assembly: GCA_963556495.2. Lineage (NCBI taxonomy): Eukaryota > Metazoa > Chordata > Actinopteri > Cyprinodontiformes > Valenciidae > Valencia > Valencia hispanica. The sequence continues at coordinate 34,390,010 of OY747709.1, forward strand.
TGAGTTTGTCCAGGAACAGAATGTCTTCCTGAGACACTAGTTTGCATCTTCCTTAGCATCATTAAAGTCAGACTCCAGAATGCAAGTAGCATCTGCAGCGGTGACTGGCGGGAGCTCTTTGACAGAAACCTGGAAACATTTTCTCGCCGTACTTGGAGCGTCGAGGCACAGCGAAGAGCAACCTACTATGCTCCATCCTAAGTCGGTACGAACCGCATAAGGCTCTTTCTCCTGATATTACGTCTCTTGGTGCCATTGCCCGTGCACAGTTATATCCTATTAACAGACCAACCTCACAATCCTGCAGTGGTGGAATCTCTTCTATGACTTTGGAGAGATGGTTCCATTCTCTGGCCGTTTCGCATGTTGGAATATGGGCGCGGTTTACCGGTATGCAATCCTTGGTGTAAGCAGGAGAAAGGTCGATGAAGAGGGAGGAGTGATAACCTTGGACACGAAGCCCTGAGACCCTTTGGCTTTTCACAATCACGTCATGTCCGATCATAGTCGTTAACTTCAGTTTAACTGGTCAGGACTCTGCCTTTAGAGCATTCCTTACCTCCTGGTCGACAAAAGTTGTGTCACTTTGCGTGTCCAGCAGGGCGTGGACCAGTTTTTTCGGTTCCCGCATCATCTTTTGACACCAATACAGGTACAGTCATGGATATGTTGGTAGACTGTCCAGTATTCACTGACATTGAAGTTGCAGCAGCCTCCATTTGGTTGGCATTGCTTGAGGTAGCAGTTTCCTGAGGTGGGACTCTTTCCCGCTTTACATAGTTGTCATTGTGCAAACAAGTGGGATGTTTGCCCTTGCAAGTGTTGCATGAATGTCGAAGTCAACAGTCCTTTACATTATGTCCAGGTTTAGTGCAGCCATAGCAGAGCTTATGTTCTCTGAAAAATTTTCGTCGCTCCTCCAAAGTTTTAGCAATGAACTTGGGACATCCATGTAGCCTGTGCTGATTGTTTTGACAAAAGGCACAGGGAGGCCTTTCCTTTTCTTTAACTTTTCTCAGCTTGTCGCTGTCTTCCTCAGAACACTTGCCTTGTTCCTCTTAGGCTCCCTGTTGCATTGTTTTCCAGTGTTCGAATCCGACATGCAGAGGGCATAAAACCAAGGTGATCGGATTACAAACGATCTCTGCCTTCGTCACCACAAAGGTGGCAAAGGTTTTGAAACTGGGGAATTCTTTATTTTTTTTTAAGGCTTCATTAGCCTTCCTGTTCCAGTAAGATGCCGTCCACTCAGTTAGTTTGAGAACTAGCTTCTTATTCTCTTCGCAATCGTTCAGTATTTAGAGGCTCTTCACATGCTTCATTGCATCTTGACGGACATTTAAGTAGTCTGAAAAGTCTCTTAATCCTTCTGCATCCCTTGGTTGGATCTTTGGCCAATCCGCAAGCTTGTTTCTGAAGGTTCTCTGTATAATGAAGGCTTGGCCATATCTGTTATCCAGTTTGTTCCATGTGTCCTTGTAAGCTTCACTGTCATTTATATAGAAAGTCCCTTCCAGTGTCTTACGAGCTGGACCGCCTACATACTTCTTCAAATAATAAAGTTTGTCAGCTGAGGAGATTGCCTTTTTGTCAATGTGTGACATGAAAGAGGTTTTCCACTCAATAAACTGAATGGGGTCACCGTTAAAAACAGATGGCTCTGGCAGTGGAAGTCTGTTTAGAGACATACTATCTTGTAAGGCTCGGGCGAAGGATGACACATTTATATCAGGTGGTGATGCTGTGATGTTTGGATGTTGATGGCTGATAGTAGGGGGGTCATGTTTCCACATGCTTCAACCAACCCACTGTCATCTGGACAAAGCACCCAGCACCGTGAGGATCATGTTCTTTGATTTCTCCAGTGCATTTAACACAATTCAGCCTGATATGCTTTGTCAGAAACTTCTGAAGACACAGGTGGAGCCCTCAACAATAACCTGGATCAATGACTACCTGACAAACAGACCACAGTTTGTGAGACTGAAAAATTGTGTGTCAAACCAGGTGGTCAGCAGCACAGGAGCACCACATGGGACCGTACTCTCAACATTCCTTATCACTCTGTACACCTCAGACTTCCAGTACAAATCAGAGACCTGTCATCTGCAGAAATACTCAGATGACTCTGCAATTGTCGGGTGTATCAGAGATGGATAAGAAGCTGAATAAAGAGAGCTGGTGGACCGCTTTGTGACATGGTGTAGAAACAATCGTCTCACCTTGAATGTGAACAAAACAAAGGAGATGATTGTAGATTTCAGGAGAAACAGGGTTAACTCAAACACTGTTTCCATCATGGGAGAAGAAGTGGAGGTGGTTAAGGAGTATAAATACCTCTGAGTTCACCTTGACAACAGACTGGACTGAAGACTGAAGAGTGAAACCGTCTACAAGAAGGGACAGAGCAGACTGTACTTCTTGAGGAAGCTTAGGTCCTTCAAGGTTTGCAGCAAGATGCTGGAGATCTTCTACAAGTCTGTTGTGGAGAGTGTAATCTCTTCAGCCATCATCTGTTGGGGTAGCAGCATCAGAGCCAGGGATTTAAAAAGGCTAAACAACCTGATAAAGAAGGCTGTTTCTGTTCTGGGGATGACTGTGGAACCTCTGCAGATGATGATGCAAAGAAGGATTCTTCATAAAATCCATAAAATTATGGACAACCCTGAGCATCCTCTTCATGAGACTGCCATACAAGAGATTGTCTTCAGTCGGAGGCTTCTTCAGTTTCGCTGCTATACAGACCGCTACAGGAAATCCTTCCTGCCCACAGCCATCATCATCTACAGCAACTCCTTAAATAATTAATTATATGAGCTATACCAACACTTAATTTCCATCTGGGATCAATAAAGTATTTTTTTATTGAATTTTAATTGTATTGAATGATGATTTCCTACTAAATTATTTGAGGAATGGACACTGCCTTCCTGCTATGCTCCCTGGCTGTAGACCTGCAGTCTGGCCCGGGCAACCTTTAAATCCTTTTCTGCTTGAAGGCGTTCAAGTCTGGGCTTTTCTACTTCCATTTTTATTTATTGTTCCTCTATTTTCTCTTTTTGTTTCTCTTCTTCCAGCAACACTTCAAACTTAACTTCCTTAGCAGATAGCTCTGCCTCGGCATCCACCCGTTTGAGTGTTAAGGTGGTGCTTTCGTGACTGCGGATGGACTTTCTCACTCGAGAAGCAGTGGAACTATAGATGGAGCGTGCGTAGCTGTTCTTATGTAGCTCTTTGAGATAGCTTTGCACTTGGTCTCCATCATAATCTCCATCAATGTCTGACATAGGTAACTTTTATAATTTCTGCTGTAACTGCCTCACAACTATCAACATGGCGTCTTACTTCTGGAGAAGGTGTCCTATAAGTGTTTAATGCAGCCTCTTCCTCCTTCTCTAAAGCATCCATTAAAGATGCCAGCTCACCTTTACTAATATCCGACTTGAGCTGCTCTCTTGACTCTCAGGCTCAATTCTTCCAAATAATTCTTAATAATTGCAAGCTGCCACGTGTTCCTGACTGACGTTATAATATCAACCTCTCATTTTAAATACAAATCAATTTACCATTAAGGCTGTACAGTCACACATTAAACCAACCCCTTTTTTTGTTTTGTCGGTAGAAAGTATGATCAGGAAATAAACAGTAGTGATGGCAAATGCCAATAAACGAAGTCACTTCACTTGTAATTAATTAATGTCCGCAGTGTCTTAATTCATAAAATGTCTGCAGTAGTTGACATCCCTTTCTTCTTTAACCACTACCGATGAGCATCAATGTTCTTTCCTTGTCAATTAGAATGAAATATTCCATAGAAGGTGTTCACAATTAAACATTTCAATGTGCGCATGTGTTGGCGTTTGTTAGCGTTTGTTAGCGTCAGTGAGACCCGCCGAGATCGACTCTTAATACTGTCTTTTTTAACTGGTTTTATATTTTCTTAAAGACTGGTTTTACTGATTTTAGCAACGTAAACTCTAAACAACTTGCTTTTATTGGATTATCATGCCTCTACTCACCTGCAGCCCTGGCTGCGATGGGTGCCTGAAGCTCAACCAAAAAGTTTTGGAGCTGGAGCAAAGGTTTTCAGCGCTCCACCAGATCTAGGACTTTGAGCGTGACGTGGATATCATCTTTCGCCGGACGTTCGCCACGGCTGACAGCGCTCAGCTGGTGGAGATGGTTCAGGCACACCTGCTACGGAGGAGGATCGCTGGCACCAGCAGGGGGCTAGGCCAAATGCCCCCCGCAGCTCCACTCCGATCCAGGGGGACGCCTGAACCACGGTTGGCCCCGACCGCGGTGGAGAGGCGCAGGGTTGCTGTCATCGCCCTTCTCCACCAACGCTGCCACTGGTCAACCGGTTCGGCATCTTCGACCAGGACTTTCCTCCTCTGGCAGCCCCGGGCCCCCGTAGCCCCACTGGACCGCCGCCTGATCCCGCCCAACCACCGGAGCAGCAGCCAGACTGCAGCAGCCTTCCACGTTGCGCCAATCCCCGGGCTGCGGCCCGCCGAGGAGTGGTTCACTTTACGCCTAACCCCCAGAACAAGCCCTCGGTGCTGATGACCCATCGCTGCAGCCCTGGGGATGCTCTTAACATCCAGTCGGTCCTGGACAGCGAGGGAATCCCTGCCCAGCTCTGGCCTTCTGAACCGGCACCCACTACGCTGATCATCGGTGACTCTGGTATGTGAGGAGGAAAGGAGCCCGCACCATTTGTTTTCCTGGAGCTAGAGTGATGGACATTTCTGATCAGATCCTGGACATTGAGCGTGACGTGGATAGCCATAGCCGCAATGAAGCTAAGCTAACTGAGCTAGCGAGACCTTACCACCCCAAGAAAAGCTGTGTGAAACACAAGGAGTTCCCAAAACGTAAAGTACACCACCACAAAACGTGTGTTTTAGTGTGCTTGTGTGTTAAAATAACTTAGAAAGGCCTCAGCACAGAGAAAATAAGATCAATTCAAGAGATTCTGAACACCAAACAGTTTACAAGGAGCGCAACAGTGACAACAGGAAATGACGCAATACGGCTTACACAACTGATGAACTATGGTGGGGTATTCCAAACCATTTATTCACAGTTAACCACAGGCACACTGTAAGAGCTGAAATCATAACCTAAACCATACAATTATTCACTCTAAATAACCACGTTTCACCCTTTGCTAATTACACCATAGGAAGGGGATAGCACGCGCTAGCGTCAGCATGCTAACTAATTCCAAAAGCTTTCAGTGCGCATACCCAGATGTGCAGGAAAAGGAAACAACATTATTGTCTGTTTATTAGCCACCTGGCTAACTCGCTCCCGCTTTTGGGCAAAAAGTGCCATTGTCCTATTGAATTATGCTTCGATCTTTAGTGCTTGGTTTGGGAACAGTATAGAGAGTATTAACGTTGTCTACTAAAGTGGCATGAGTTGTTTATTTACCATTTATAGGTCGATATTTGACACTATTTTGAAAGCGGAAGTAACCCGTTCCGATTTCACAATAAGAGTCATGTAAACATTATGAAGCATAATTTTCTCTAGGACATTAGTATCTAAACAATATCTAATAAAAACAAATAATCTGGGTCCTTTACACATACACAAAACATGATACATCAGAACATTACTCAAAGGCAGCTCTAAACATACGTTTTTTGTTGTGATTTAAAATGGGACGATAGCTGGTAGAAAACACAGGGTCTTTACCAGATTTTAGTAGAAGACTAATGTAGGCAGAATTCATATTTGGCGGATGTATGAGTGTGTGAGCCATTTTCCTTGGTTTCCTGCAACATTCTTTGGAATGTTGGTCCCAAAATATTCCAGAATTCTTTATAGAACTCTGCTGGAAATCCATCTGGCCTCCTGGAGTTCTGGGCCACCTGGAGTTCAGCCACTGTTAGTGGTGAATCTTGTACCGTCGCTTGACTATCTGATAATTTAAGGAGTTTTATTTTATCCAGAAATTTTTCAATTTCATGATCTGATGTGTTGATCTCCGGTGAGTATAAAGCCTTGTTTTATTTTATTGATGAGAATGAGATTATTTTACCTCTAAGCACAGCTGTTCCTGCCTCCCAGAGAATTGATGGTGACATACCAGGGAGGTCATTAAACTCCAAATATGAAGCCCAATCTGTTTTGAAATATTTAATAAAATCTTCATCCTTAAGCAGTGATGTATTAAATCTCCAATTTTTGCTTTGTGGAATTTCTTATTTAACAGAGTTAAAGGGGATATATGCAATTTTCTAAAATTTAAACTCGTGACTGCCACCTGTGGCCAAAAAACGGAACTGATCTTCCTTTCCGCTTGCTCTTGCAGCGCGCGCTTGTACGTCGGTCGCTCTCAATCTTCTATCTTTTTCGGGCACTTGTCAGGGATTTAACTTTTTTAGTCTTATGTGGAGTTACTGTTGGTGTCCTTGGTCTCTTTTGTGTATTCGCACAATCCATTGAACTGCTTGCGAGTGCTGACTAGCCGTGGTGGCAGAGGGATCTGAAACATTTAGCATGAACACGCTTGACGTCACATCCGCAGACAGTGCGGGAAAATCCGACCCGACAGAAAATAGAAAAAATTGGATACAGGCTTATAGGTGCACCCACTGTGAGCTGACAAGGTGTCAGTATGCTCATCAGGAGATGTTTAAGTCACAAATGGTCAAATGGAAAGGCTATGGTTACGTTTATTTTGGGGAAAAAGTTGCATATAGCCCCTTTAAAGAAACAGGAGCATGATTGCTAACAGCTATAGGGTGTATCTCAGTGTCTGAAATGTCAGTCACCAGTGAACTGCTGATTAAACTATAATCCAGTCGAGAATAACAATGATGGACATTTGAGAAAAAACTGTATGTCCTATCGTTAGGGTGAAGAGATAGCCATGCATCGCAAAGTCCAAAATTAATCATGTACTGCTTAACTATATCTATGGATTGCCAGCTGCGCTGAGTCCCTGCTGTACTGAGCCTGTCTATTTCTTCATTTAAACCAAAGTTGAGGTTGCGTCCAAGAAGAAGTGAGCAATCCAAGTGTTCAGAGGTTCACAGCAGAAGGAATGAAAGAATGAGGGGTCATCAACATTTGGGCCATATATACTGACAATACATAACGTTTGGTTATGTATGAATAGTTTTATTGTTCTACCCTCTGGATCTGTAACTGTGTCTAATACTGTAAAATTAACTTTTTTATTCATTAATATTGCTGCTCCACTTTGTCTAAAGTCAAAGCATGCAGATAACACATTAGGAAACTCAGGTAATTTTAGATGATCTGCAGCTGTGGTATATTTATGAGTTTCTTGTAATAAGACAACATCAGTCCCATGAACATTCCATGTGACAAACCTTGGAGTAGCCATAGTTGTGTGACTAAAGTTGGAAAGTGCACGTAACCATAGAAACAGATAAACACAAGTGCAGTAATGGTTAGTGCTTGTGGTTGCCTGATTGTAAGTGAATGAATGGAGAAAGAGAAAAATAGAAGAAAATTAGGGAGGTGAGAAGGGGAGAGAGAGATATATAGTTAAAAAATTCTGTGAGTGTATGAGTGACAGAAGAAAAAAAAGAGTGACAAGGAGATTTGGTGATAGACATGTGAAGAGGAGGAAAAAAGGAGCCGATATCCCAGTTCACAGCCCTGACCCCGCCCACATCAAATGACATAAACAACTTTACAGAGCTCTGCTTTCATTAAATTGTAATTACCTGATAAAACAACTCTTTTCTAACCAGTGATAAATGACTCAGAAAGCATAGCTCTTAAGGAAAAAGTAATTATAGTATTCAGGCAAAAGAACATCGATGAACATTCAAAAACGTCTGTCGTTTTAGTTAAACTCAAAACCTATATTTAATTTGAACTGTAAAAATAAAAGCCAAACCCTAAGAAAATACACTGTTGCTAAATAAAAGGGTTTGTGCAACAACATACAACAGCAACAGACAGAATATGACGTACAGATGATAGCATAGTCTTTCTATTCTGACAGATTATCAACAAATGGTTTCATGTGAATTATTCAACCTTCTACTTAGGTTTACTGGCAACATTTTAATGTTTCTGGTGTTTGCTAAAATCAAATATGACAAGGATTTTATCCAAATTCAACACCAAGTCCTGCTTTCAGTGACCACTTTGGTCTTAAATAATTTAGCATATTATAACAACCAAACAGGGGGTCCATTAGTAGCACCAGGTAGACTTGAGATAAGCTATAGCCGATACCTGAACTGGTAAAGTTTCATTGACTATATATTTATGTATGTAAACTGGATTTTTTTGTATAGTGCCTTGATAGATTTGTTGTGAAATGGCATTATTCAAACAAACTTAATTGAATAGAATGAATTAATTAGCATTAAAATAAAAAAAATAAGAATCTACAATGCAAGGGTTTGTCTTTATCGAGATTCATATTTTTCTGCATCTCCTAGGTTTTTCCTTTTTAGTCCTAGTCCATATCCTCAACTTTTGATAGACCACCAGTGCAGATGCAGCCTCTGCCCTGCTCCTATCCTTTCTGTCTTTGCTCTATATGTAACAAATGAGGGACCTCCACCAGCTGGACAGAAGTAGGTCTCCGGAGGAGCTGGGAGGTAGCAAAGGTAGACCAGGGACGAGATAGATCTGGCCAGAGGAGATAGTCTGATGGATGGACCGAGAAGAGTGAGGGATGAAAAAAAGAGTGAGACAGAGGGATCATTGGGAACTATTATTTCATTTCCCTCTTGTCTGGCATCTTGATGATGAAGGTCATTATTCACACACAGAGTATAGCTAACTCTACAGCTCACAATCTTCCCTCCCTTTTTTGTCCTATTTTGTCTGGTCTCACCTTCTCTGTTTCTCTCAATGCCATTTATTATGTTTTCATTATATACTGTACAGGTAAATCTCAACAAATGTAAGCTATTTGACATTTAAAATGCTATCACGACACCTCTGCCATATGCATTAGGGTTAGAAAGTAAAGCATATATATTACCAAAAGTATTCACTCATCTCCCATTAATAACCTGAGTGGCATCCCATTCTTAATCCATACAACATAATATCATGTTGGCCAACAGTTTAAACTCTTCTGGAAAGGCCAAGAGAATAAATAGTGTTCCATTTTGAGTTCAATCACTTCGTTAGGTTAACTTTTTTTAGGTTACTCAAATGCAATGCAAAAAAGACACAACTGCCTGGTTTTTAAAGCAACAATTTTCCTCTCTTTACCTCATTTAATCATCCAGAGGAGTAACCAATTCCACACCTCTCCCAACTCAATCCTAGCTAATGATTGGGTTTAGCTGTACATTTTCTGAAGCTGGCTTGCTCAGAAATATGTGTGGAAAACAAGCACACTGAAGTGGGGAAATGTAGATGTTTTTTAATTAAGGCCAATAAAGCATATCACACTTGGTTGATCAGCCTTAGTATTTGATAGCTTATTACCAGAGGAGCTAATTGAAGCTGCATACATAGTGGGACAAAAAAGTACTTGGTAGCCACCGATTGTGCAAGTTGTCCCACTTACAAAGATGAGACAGGTCTCATAGGTGCACATATGATGTGTACTGTAGGAGAGAGAATGTAATAAAAAATTCCTCAAATCACATTGTATTATTTTTAAAGAATTTATTTGTATAATTATGTAGAAAACAAGTATTTAGTATCTACAAACAAGCAGGAATTCTGGCCCTCACAGACCTGCTACTACTTCTTTAAGTAGCTCTTCTATCCTCCACTCCTTGGACAACTTGCTCAATCGGTGGATGCCAAATACTCTTTTGCCCCACTGTAAAAATATACAGAGCTTAACTTTTGAACTTGTGTCGATTGCAAATTGAGATGTGCAGGTTTTATTCAAGTTGACCATTCTGTTATTAATGAAAGTTTGTTCCATATCTGCATATGACATTTCAGCATACTTAATCTCATTAAATACACTCAGTTACTGAGCGCAACATTTGGGAGTCATTCAGTGCTTTTCCATTGAAAATAAGCCAAAGCCTTTGTTTTAGAGTCAGCTCAGCCAGAACATAATTGAATGGATTAGCCATGAGAGTAAGTCCCTAATAAAGAGAACTGAGGGGACAGGGTGAAGGTTGTCTTTTCTGGCCTTATGAACTGGTTGTGACTTCCTAACATCTAAATTAATTTCCTGCACTTGCCTCATACAAAGAAAGGTCTATGTTAACATATAGCATCTGTATGTGTGTGATGAACAAAAAAAACAAGAAATGCAAAAAGACAAATAAAGAGGAAGCTATTTGGCAAAAATCATAGGAGAAAGACCACAACAACAGTATGAGCAGGAGTTTTTTTATGGTGGGCCTCTTCATTAGGGGTTGTGAGGTGAATGCAAGCTGCTAATTCAAATCTAATTCAACATCTGTTTGCCTGTTTATGCCCACAGGCTTTTAAACCTTAATCTCACTAATGAATCAAGCTTCACGTGGGTTAACTGTGTTGATTACATTTGTTATGTGGAAAGGCAAATTATTTCGTTGCAATATTTTAAATAGATAAGTCAGAATAGATTTTTAGTTTGTTGGCTCTAAAAGAAAACGTGGCAGTCGGAATAACAATGTGTTGATATTTAGATTAACTTTCTTCCTATTTTTATTTTCACTCTACCCGTTTCCTGTCTGTATTTTACACTTCTGGGAATAATTTTCTTGAAAATTGTGGTATCCTTTAATGCATCCTTCGCATCCTCTTTTAACGCAATGAGAAAATCCTACATGGTGAAAAAGGGTACAGATATTGCTGTATTTGGTGTTTATCTAAAAAAAAAACTGTGTTTAAAAATTTCATACATGAAGACTGAAATACAAACATACTCATTAGGTTATGCACATTACAATGACTGATATAAAATACTTTTTTATTGTGTTTCAGCTGCATCCAGGTGAAGCCTTCACCGTCTATCACACCAGTCCTACGCTGTCCTGTTTGTCCAAACCTGTGGTACTGTGGACTCAACAGGATGTCTGCAAATGGCTGAAGAAACATTGTCCTCACAACTACCTGACCTACGTAGAGGCCTTCTCCCACCACGCTATCACAGGTGCAGCGCACAACAGAAAGATGGATGCACACCTTAATGACATATTAAAGGACTGTGATTATTTGTATTTGCACTGGTATGATAACCTTGAGGAAAAATTTATTAATTTTACAGTATCGCAAAAAATGTTTAACAAAAAAGCATAATTTGATTAATTTATTTAAATAAATATTATATTTATCCCTACAGTAGCCAGCATGGTTATATTTCATATTTATTTAAAATCATCTTAAGATTTTGGAACAGAGTAAATCAAACATTTAGAAAAACAAATTCAGTGGCAGTTTGGAAGTAATACTGCAGAGAATATCAAAAATGTTTGCTCTTCTGCTCTTTATAGAAGAACACAGGAATATCAAACTCGTATTAGATGGTTAATTAGTCGGGCTATCTCTTCAGGTAGCCAGCTGGCTGCTTAAAAGACTTGCCGTTTGTTGCTTGGCAGCTGTAGTTTCAGGTATTGTCTTAGTGATGAGTGGCTCTCTTTTATTTTTAACACCATAACTGTTCATATTTTTAAGGATCAGAAATATTTCGAAACAGCCAATTTTGTCTTCCTTAAGATACCTGACTTGGAGTCTGCATCAGCAGATGGGGTGGAGGTTGTGCTTCTTACTTTGGAAAAAAAAACTCTTCTGAACATGTACCTTCAAAATAAAGGCAATGTACAAGTGACACTTTTAAATTATATATTTTTTCAAAAGAAGGCTGAATTTTCCCCTATCTTTTGGCTTTGCTCTAATTAAGGAAGTTAGAATATTGTCATATTGTAATTACCCATTGTTTTGCTTTTAACTAGAAAGAACATTGTGCCTTCAAAAAATGTTGCCACAATAATATTATCAAATATCGAGTATTTATCTTAGTATTGGTATCGTATATGAATTATTTGTATTATGACAACCCCAGAAATGTTTCAGGTTATTGTGCCATTTTTACCCTTGGGTATTTGTATTTCTATCCGAATATTACTTTGGATTGTTCCTTGAAGTAAATCCTCTTAGATATTATTCCTTGATCTTTAGGTTTTTTTTTTCTTTTTCTGAATACACTGTTTAGATGTTCTTTCTAGTAAGGCATGACAAATGAATGCATTAAAATGCAAAGTGTCACACAGGTTGGGTTTTCTTAGGTTCTGCAGCTTAAGCTTTTTCAGGTTAAAGGGGATTTAAACTCAAAAATCTGAAAACAAGATTTAAAGACGTCATTGTGACTAGAAGGGTGAAGCCTATTTTAGGTGAAGAAAGGCAAACCTGCAAAAAAAAAAACAGAGTAGTAGCCTACAAAGCATATGCATGCACTTCTACATTTAAAAACACACCACCAGCAGACACACAGATCCATAACTTACAAACATTTCTTCCAAACCTTGACAGGCCACATGGTATTTCAGGGCTGCACAGAGAACAGATTGCTGAATGGTGCCGTAGGGTCAGGCATCACTCAAGCTACATTTGCATATAGGCACACAGGCTTTTGAGGAGACACAAGGTATATGTACACACTGGCTTTAGTGTTAACAAGTTTCGACCGACAAAACTACATGGATGTGATCACTTGTTTTATTTAATTTCCTGAGAAAAAGGAAACAGAATGGGCAGATGCCTTGTTCTCTGTGATGCCAGTGACATTGAATTTTACTTATTATTATTGATATTTTTTTTTGCTAAATTGCAGAAGTTGTTATTATTGTTGAGTCAGCACACAATTACATCCAAAAGTATTCTACAAAAACCTGCCGGCCTTTTGTAAAACATATTAGCAACTCTGTGCTGGATTCTGTGTCTGTACCACATTAGACCAGTGACCCAAAAGTTAATGTATCTATTTCAGTCTCATTGTTAGGGCACTGTTACAGTGGAACAAGCTTCCTGTGGACAGTAATGGGGTATCTAGCATTGTCTGCATCACACTTGTGTGTATGTGGGTTACTTAAAGAGAAATCAATGAAATTATCTTGCATTGTTTGCGTTCTGTAGAAAAGTACCTTCTATTACTCCCATTGTTCTTGTGTGCAAAGACTTAGTTTAGTAGAACTGTGTAATTTTAATTTGGTTCCACCACCCGGTACATTATGTGTATATTGTATATTTATGTAGCATGCATTTACTTAATGTATACATGTTAATTAGTCCGCTGTTTAAAGCTTCCATCATCTACTTGTTTCTTAGCTGTTAATATAATGTATTAATGCTTATATTGGCTCCCAAAATAGCAGACTACCGCAATCTCTTTTTCTGCTTATCTTTTTCTAAAAGGCAGAGCAGGGCAATCCATATTAATATCCATGTGAATTGGGACGGAGACCACATGTTAGTTTTGCATTAAAAAACTAATTTGAGCCTAAAGCGCCCACCAGACTTGTTTGCATGTACCTCTGATAAAAAATCTGTAAAAAGAAAAAAAGAGCTTTAAAATAAATCCATATTTTGTATTGGTAGCATAATCCTGCTGTGAAAAATGCTAAAAAGTCCAGCTGTTAAATTGAGTGCTTTGATTCAGTGGGGGAAAAAAACTCATCAAGAACTGTTTTTGTTTAAAGGGGTCTGCTAATGGTATCGATATTTGTGGCACAGGTGATTTTTGTTAGAAGGTTTTATTACTTCACATTGGATTTTTCCCCCACTGAATAAATGTACACAAATTAAATGCTGAAATTTTCAACATTTTTCTGTGTGGAATTATACTACAATAAAAGTTATACTATTTTCATCTTTACCCAGACTTTATATAAACGTGCAGTATCTCGTTATTGCAAGAAACTTTCTCATTTGGGGCTCCATCTGACTCTCCATCCTCTCATTCTGTTTCCTTTCAAACATTCTGCAAGATGTTGCTGTTACTGTTTTGATCTTTTTGGTTTAAACAAGAACATAATTGGTTTTAGTGAGATATAAATCTCGATATATATTGAAATAAATCTTGTTATAACTTGTTATAAACAAGGTTTATTACCCATTATACACTACTTCTTGTTATAATGAGAAAATATCTAATTTCAACAAGCTACTGCTCCTGTATTTATTTCCTTGCTCTGGTAGTAAAAAGCTTCAGTGACTTCATCACACATCATACAGTTAAATTCACCAGCAGCAGATGTACTTGGTAGATATGACTGGTACTTATTTAAATGTAACTTCATTATTGTTTTTGTTTTTTTCAAAAGAATGAAATTGATACAGCTAAATAATCTAAAAATGACAGGGTTGATAGAATGCATGAATAAGTTTAGAGAGAACACGCTGTATGCAAACTATAAACTCAAAGTGAAATACATTAAAAGTTGGCTCCACGTAACTAATTTACTCACCTGAAACAATGTCAAGCTGAATACAAACATCACTGGTACTGGGGAAAAAATCAGTTGACATGCAAACCTGTAGCAACCAATCAGCCCAAACTCTGTACTTCAAATAAAATGCAAATTGGAGGAATCACCATTGCGGAGAGGTAATTTTACCAATAGCTGCTTGTGCTGTATTCAGTTACAGCTTAGACACTAGGTTGTCAAAATATCAAAACAATTCCAAAGTGATTTAAATATGTTTTATTCTCAGTTATGGGCACAGTATTATTTGGACATTTCAGGGGTTAGCAAAGCTGGCTCTGTGGTTTGGACTGAAACACATTAATAGTTCAGTGAGAAATGTTGATTTTTAAATATATATAATTTTGGTGGCTATGCATGCATTTATAAAAGATTTTATAAATACTTTGTTTGGCTTCGGGAAAAACCGGGATGCTCTATGTCACATATAAACCAGTTTTCTTTTTTATGTAAGGAAATCTTTACCTTTTCTTTTTGGATTGCTTTTCAGACCACTTTAAGAGCCATTATTGCTCTAGCCAAGGTAGAATTGCTTCCCATTTGCCCAAAGACACCATTAATAAGCAATTTAGTTTGAAGCCAAATTGAGGGAAGCGATCTCCATTTTAAAAAAGCTTTTGTTTTTGTGTCTCTTTTCTCCCTTTTGACGCCATACTTTCCCTACCTGCAGGCAATTATTAGGAGGTGCATTAAGTCTGTCTGAAGGGAATTGATTTGAGCTCCATTCATCTGGTTTGTCTCGTTTGTACACACTTATTCACAGAGCAGGGGCAGGGGGTTTTCTGGGACATGCTGGCAAGCTCCAGAAACGACAAGGCTTTTGAGGCAAAGGCGTTAATGAGTGAATACTCACACAAAGAAAGTTATTTTCAGTTTGAAAAATATTAAATACATTCTCAAAATAAAACTGATGTTTTATCCTCAAGAATTTGTTTATACAAAAATTGGTTGTTAGATTCAATTTTCCTGACACAGTAAGAAGCTGGAAGAGAATCAAATAATCATCCCTAAAACAGCATGTGTATACAAAGGCATAAACACACCATCCAACAGTTGTGCAAGCTAACATCTTATCACACTGCTTTTTCCTCTAAGGGAGGGGAGGTGAACTCCATCAGGGGTTAACAATTTGATTTTCTGTCATCAGTTTGTGAAGTAGTTCTATACTCACGCCTGACTCCATTCAGAGTTTTATGTGAAAAACAAAGAAATTGCCCTGGGATGGACTGAATACCTGTCAAGTGTGTTCCCTGCCTCTTGCCCAATGATTGCTGGAGACAGGCACCGGACCCCCGGCAACTTTGCGTAGGATAGATGATATAGATGATTTATGGGTGGATAAAGAAATTATGAGTCCTTAATCTGTGGGATTCTTCTTTTAAACTCAATGCATATTTTTGACAGAAAGATTTCCGTTTGGATAAGAAAAAGCTGAGATCTTTTATCACTTTCCCTTTACCAAGGAGACTCTTATTGATAGGGTAGTGCTCAACCAGGGTGGCCACCCTCCAGTATATAAACACTTACAGCACCTTGCAAATGTATTTGTACCCTTCTGATTTTTTTCTCCCAATTTGTCATCTTATGAAAAACTTTCATGTATTTTTGGGGGGATTTTGTGTTAGAACAACACTAATTCATGGTTGTGAAGTGGAAGATTCATTTTCTTGCAAGATGGCGCCAGCGTGTTCGACAAGCCGTCTGCTGATCTATGTTATTCTTCTTTTTCTCCTTCTCCTCTGCTGTGTGGTAAAAGTTGGGAATGCCATAGTCCTCATATGAATCATCCTCAGGATTACTACAATCAGCAGGAGAGATTGGGATCATTGCTCCCTGCTATTCCTGCCTTCCTTTGGAGAGCTTCCTGCCCACTGTGGTGTGGAAAGTGATGCCGTCGGCGTAGTAAGCGTGCTGGCTGCCAGATTCGTCTGCGAGCGGCATTGGCGTTTTCATCAATGTCCCTGCTGTCTCGAGTGGGGGTGCTGGCCCGATGCCGCTCTGTCCGGTGTTTTCTGGAATCTGCGGACCGACAGCTCGTCTCTGCTGTTTGCCCCGACATGGATGCTGCCTCCTTTCTTCACTCCGCTTTGTCTCCCTATTGGTGTCAGCGTGGAGTAAGACCTTCTAACCTGCGGCACCTGGAACTTTCTACTTTCTCCTACATACCAAAATTGTATTCGACTCTATCATACAGGTTTGCTTTGTTTAACACCCGCTCGGCAACAAATCTTTATCATTAAGGAGTACTTTCGTGATAAAAATTTGGATTTCTTTTGGATCACGGAATCCTGGATTGCTCCTGGTGATTTTGCTACTATTGCTGAACTTTTACCTGCTGGCTGTTCTTATTTTAACGCTCTAAGGAAAACTGGACGTGGTGGTGGTCTTTTGACCACCTTCAAATCAAGCATTCTCTGCAAACTTATTTCCTAACCAGAGATTCAGTTTTGAGATGTCGTCCTTCGAGCTGTGCTCCTCATCCCCAGTCATCTGTGTGCTGTTGTATCGCCCTCCAAAAATACAACAAGGACTTTATAACCCAGTTTTCTGAGTTTTTATCCGCCATTTTTATGAATTATGATCGTGTTCTTATCCTTGGTGCCTCTTGTGAGAGATTTTATTAATCTTATTGACTCTTTTGACCTGCATCAATTGGTTGATATCCCTACCCATAATTGCTCTCACACACTGGATTTAGTGGTTTCTCATGGCTTAAAGAATTCCGACATGTTTGTTGGTTAAGTGCCTTTATCAGATAATTTTGCTGTTCTGTGTTGACAGATCCTTGATGTCATTGACTAATCCTGTGTTTATCCGCCCTATGCGGTCTATCTCTTTATCCACCATTTTACAATTTTCTATGTTGTTTTCAGATGTTCTTTCTACTTTAACGATACCCCCGAATATTGATGACTTACTGCATCTTTTTCAGTCTTCCCGTCTTTGTGTGTTGGATCAGGTGGCCCCTTTAAGGTGTAGATGTGTACATTTTAAATCCGATCCCTGCCTCAACATGCACACTAAAACCATAAGGTGTTACAAAAAGAAAGCAGAATGAAAATGGAAGAAAAATAAACTTCAGGTCTCCTATCAATTCTTGAAAAATACCGGGGCTCGCTACCAGGATGCAGTTTAACATGCCCGGAATGTCTATTTCTCCAACCTCATCTCAACACTTCAGGGCCCTCATCGTGCCTTAAATAAGACCTTTAATGCTTTTCTTTTGACGAATGACCCCCTCTTTGTTGTTTCGTCTGATGAGTTATGTACACAATTGTTTTTTACTTTTTCTG
This sequence comes from Valencia hispanica, assembly GCA_963556495.2. Classification (NCBI taxonomy): domain Eukaryota; kingdom Metazoa; phylum Chordata; class Actinopteri; order Cyprinodontiformes; family Valenciidae; genus Valencia; species Valencia hispanica. The sequence goes on from OY747709.1 coordinate 34,407,696, forward strand.
GGGGAAAAATCTAAATATTAAGGCACAGATTTTATCCCCCCCGATATATGACTCCCTCCTCCAACCATTTTGACCTGCTCTCTTTGATCTCCCTTCAGAACTTGCTGTCTGGCTTAAAGCCGTCGGGCTCTCCTACTGATCCTGTGCCCCCACGACTTCTTAAAGAGGCTTCTTTAGCCACTGCGCCTTTCCTACTTACCCTTATTAATAGTAGCCTGGCCACTGGCTTAGTCCCCCGTGCTTTTAACATGCTGTGGTGCAAACGATACTGAAGAAACCAGGCCTCGACACCACGGTCCTAGGTAATTTTCGTCCGATCCCTAAGCTTCCTTTTCTATTTAAACTCCTTGAGCGAGCTGTATTTAAACAACTTTCTTCCTATTTAGATGATGTTCGTCTCCTTGACCCATTCCAATCGCGTTTCTGATCCTTCAACAGCACAGAGTCTGCGCATCTTCTGGTTTTTAACGACATTTTTATCACCCTGGACTCTGGCCTTGATATACTGCTTGTCCTACTAGACTTGTCAGCTGCTTTTGATATTGTGGACCATGCCATTTTACTGGCATGGCTAAATCAGCTGGTCGGCATCCCAGGCACTGCCCTAGACTGCTTTACCTCCTACCTGTCTGACAGAAGTTTTAATGTTATGATAGGCGGCTCTGTTTCCCCGTCCGCACCTCTAAATTCTGGTATCCTTTAAGGTTCCATTCTTGGACCCCTCCTCTTTAATTTGTATATCCTTCCACTGGGTTACATCTTAAAAAAAACAAACATGTCAAATATTACTTTTATGCGGATGACTGCCAACTGTATGTCTCCATAAAACCCAATGACATGATGCAGCCATTAACATATTGTCTTAGCGACGAAAAGGGCTGGCTAACCGCCAGCTTTCTTGTCTTAAATAACACAAAGACAGAGGCCATTATTTTTTGTGCCAAGCCCCTCTCGTGCACACAACAACATAACTTTCGTTTTCTCCCATTCGGCTTAAAAACTTTTGTCTCTAATCTAAGATGGATTCCTCCTTCAGAATGGACACCTAGGTCAACCACATTGTAAGATCCTGCTTTTATCATTTGAGACGCCTTTCTAAGGTTAAGCCCATTTTATAGAGGCACCATCTTCAGTCAGTCATTCACGCCTTCATTACATCGAGCCTCGATTATTCAAATTCAGTACTTTATGGTATAAACTCCTCTACTATTGCTTGACTTCAACTAGTACAGAATGCTGCTGCACGATTTTTGACTGACACCAAATGGAGACAACACATCACACCAGTTTTGGCAAAGCTGTACTGGCTTCCTGTTCGCTTTTGAATTGAGTTTAAATTGTGTTGTTCGTTTATAAATCAGTTCATGGGCTGCCACCTTCATACTTGTCCAATTTGCTCTTCCCCTTTGTACCTACATGGTCCCTCAGGTCTGCAAACCACCATTTACTCCTCACCTCTAACGCCCGGTACAAATGTTATGGTCAGCGTGCCTTTTTAGTCTGTGGCCTGACATTTTGGAACCATATTTCTCTTTCGATAAAAATGTCTCCATCCTGGACCCTCACCATCTCTAAGTCCCATTTAAAAACCCACCTTTTCTCCTTAACCTTTCCATCTGCTTAACTTTCTTTTAAACTATGTTTATACTCTTAAATTATTTTAATCCTTTGTGCTTGTTGTATCTTTTATTTTATATTCCCTGTACAGCACCTTGGTTGACTCTCCTGCTGTTTTTAAGTGCACTATACAAATAAACTTGGCATGGCATGGCATGGCATGGCATGGGATGGGATGGCATGACATGGTATGGTATGGTACTTATACATAGTTTCCAAAATATTTTACAGACTACAAAGTTTTAACCATTATTCAATGCGAAATAGGTAGAGCTCAGTGAGAGTGGAAGGACAGCGGCTGTGAATTTATGTCAAGACTTTAGGCCATTTTAACACATGAACATATCTTGATCTAAACCATTCCCCTGCAGTTTTGGTTGAATGTTTTGGGTTGTTCTGCTGGAAGGTGAATCAAGGCATTGCAGCCTCTAACAGGTTTTGTAAGAGGATGGTCCTGTATTTAGTTCTTACCTTCTTTCCATTTATTATAACAAGCTAATCTGTTCCTGCTGAGGAAAGTCCTTCCCCAAGCATGATGCTGCCACAATCAAGTTTCACCCTGGGAACTGTGTGCTGAGGGTGATGGGCAGTTAGTTTTCCATCAGACATAAACAAAGTTTGCATGAATGCCAAAAAGTTGAAGTTTAGTCTCATCCAACCAGAGCACTTTGTTCTCCATGTTTGCTGTGTTCCATATGGCATGTCGCAAGTTTTAAAATGGACTTATTACGGTCATTGTTTTCTTATGTTAACTGTGATTTTATTCTATAAAGAACAGATTTTTAGAGAGCCCATTTAGTAATTGTCCTGTTAACACATTCCTCCACCTGTGGAGCAGGGAGACTCTTCAGCTCCTCCATGGGCCTCTTGGTTACTTCTCAAATAAATGTTCTCCTTGCCTAGCCTGTCAGTTTTTAGTGGACGTTTAAGTACTTCATGAGATGTTCAATGTTTGGGATGTTGCTTTACAACGTAGTCCTACTGTTTGTCCACTAATGTCCCCTAAAAAAACTCTGAGGCATTAACAGAACAGCTGCATTCTTAGTGAGATTATTTTACTAACAGTTACACTCTATTTAGTATTTAAATGGCTTCTGAAGTCAAATCGTTGAAATAAGTTTCATTTAGGGGTATTAGAATGAAGGAAGCCAGACAGAAATGCACACTGCACTTTTCAGATTTCTTTAGTACAAACTTATGAAATCTATATATCATTTTTCTTCCATTTCTTAGTTATAGTATGTGTAAGTTTGTGTTGGTTTATTCCAAAATATCTTAATAAAATAAAGTATGCGGTTGTAATGTGAGAAAATATGAAAAGGTTCAAGAGAGATAAAGATTTTTGCTAAGGGTATCAAATGATCGCGTTAATTGCGATTAATTAATTACAGCCATATTTAACGCATTATGTTTTTCAATTGCGTCAATATAATTTTTAATCTTTAATTTTACTGTTTCTGCATGCGAGTTGCCTTTAAATCAAATCTGTTTTTATGCTTTCTTGTGCTTGAGTTGGGGGTTAACCACACCCTAAAGTGGACATCGATCTGGCTGTCTGTAGCCTTGTTTATCATGAGCTGACACTTCTGTTTTAGTGAAGAGGGGAAGGGTAGTGAGGAGGAGCAGTGAGTTGCAGACAGTGTTGCAAACTTAGCTACTTTGTCACTATATTTAGTGGGTTTTTGGACCCCTCTAGTGTTTCTTCTTCAAAAAAGCAACTGGCGGCAAATCTAGCGACTCTTTCTGGGGTTATTGGAGACTTTTGGGTGAAGCACCTATTCTTGTCAGATATTTACCCCACGGAGTCCAGAATGCTCAAATATCGTGCATGTTCAAAGCCGAAGTTGCAGTCAGCACTGGAACTAGTCTCAAACACAGAGAAATGTAAATGGATGGAACTGCATCTGTTCAAGTCTGTTAAAAACAGTAAAGGACTTCATAAAGCCACTTTTTTGTAAAAAAAAATTCTGCCACAATAATGTAATGAATTCAGATGAAAATACCTCAAGATGAGGGCTTTTATCAGCAATTATTAGGTGCAAATAAAAAAAAGATTATTTAGATTAATTACAGATCATAATTAATCTCAAAGTTTTTTTTATCTCTTGACAGCTGTAATCCTTGCTGGGGTCTGCCTGCCCAAGAGATTTATTATTTGAAAAAATGAATTTTAATTAGATTGCAAAAAGTTTGACAAGACAAGATTTTTCAAAAATCTATTTACTTGAAGAATGATACAGTTCTTTCTAATATATATACATGTATATATGTATATATATATATATGTATATATATATATATATATATATATATATATATATATATATATATATATATATATATATATAATATATATATATATATAACATATATATATATATATATATATATACATATATAAAAACATGTCTAAGTTACTCCTTAGCAATCTAAACTCTAACAAGCTTTTTTTGGTTTATTTGTCATGTTTTGCTTTTTTAGTCAAATTTAATGGGGTTTGAGGAATGTTGTGTGTAAAGGAACTGCGTTCACTGGGACTATTAAGGGATGCCTCTAAACCCATACAATCAAACCTGCTCTGCACTATGAATACCAGTCTCATAAAACATGACTTCTGTTTCTGTGGGAGGATAAATTACTCGTATTCAATGGACTGAGAGATCAAAGGAAGTTGAAAGCTGCCTTTTGATTTTTGTTTTTCTGGACTATGTCTGTTTTATCCCTCTTCTATCTCCACTACTGCATTCAGACCAAATGCAAGCTTACTAGCTGTTCAGGGGAAAATTTGCACCAATACATAGAGTTTGTGTTAGAGATGAAAATCCACATTTTTGTGAGACTTATTAAACATGTTTTACCTAAAATAAGAAACGAAACAAACAAGTAGAAGGTAGACCAGTGGAGCAGAGGATGTGCAGATATTTAAATGGAGGAAACTGAAATGAATGGAATGATATAGAGAAGGAGCCACATGAGTAATGAGTCTAATTATGTTTTGGATGTCGTACGGAGCTGCTGCAGGTATGATGGATTCTTCCTCTTGCTACGCGACTGAAGGACACACTGTAGCTCTTATTACCACAGCAGTCCTTGTTCCTTTTTGTACCTCGATGCAAATAACTTTTTGTGGCGTCTCTGTCTATGCTTGGTTTTAGACTCTGTTTGTTCTGGGTAATGATATGTAAAATGTGTGTATGTCCTGAGGGTTAATTGCCAAACTCTGTAGTAAAATCCCACCACTAGCTATTCATTAACCGCTTAGCCTTGCTAAACGGTTAATGAATAGCTAGATCATTTATGTAAATTATACAGTGATTCTGCAAGCTCAAACATAATTTACTATGCCATGGATTGTAAATGTCAAAAATGTATTTGCTTTCTTTAAACAACCATGTGCAGACCTTAAAGCAGCAATTACAATTATATAATTTCACATTTGTGTTCTGTGGGATTTTATGTTGTATCTCTCATTTAGACCTGCCCTTTTACAACAATGTTTTATAATGGAACGAGAAGTTTAATCCTCCCTGTTGCACAGTTTTGTATTATTATTGTGGCCCCGTAAGCAGGCTGACGTCGGATTACAATGACCTACTGTGCCAGTCAGTCATGCTGAGGGTGTGTTCTACAGGGTGTGACTACCAGGGGAACAGATGCAATTAAACAAAGCAGATAGAAACATGAAAATGAAGGACTACTTCCAAGTTCTTCATCTTCACCAAAAATAAACAAAATAATTGAAATTTGGACACAATTGTGAAAAGTGAACTAATCCTGAACACACATCAACCTTGTTGAGAAATTATTGTCAAAACTTAAATTAACATTTTTATTAAGAATAATGTAAAGTGTTTTATGCCAAAATTATCCTGAAAACTTGTTTATGGCTACAAAAAGCCTTTTCATTTTTTTCTGTAAGTTGCTATGGGACATTTATGCAGCTGTGTATAGGGGTGTATGTAAATATTTGAGCCTGCTTGAATGATTTTGGTGGATAGATTACAGAAAATCTGCAATAAATTCAAACATGTTTAGAAATCATTAAAGTTTCATGATCTTTTCCACCTGAACAAAAAACGTATTCAAAATTATTATCATATTCATGCTGGAGATGAGGGCATGTACACTTCTGAAGAGCACTTTTAAGAAAATTGATAATCCACACTGAGATTCACTAAGGGGTTTGTTTCAAAGTTGCAGGGAAATCTGCTAACTAATTCCTAACCTTCCACTGGCAGGCCGGGCATTGCTGCGCCTGAACGGGGAGAAGCTCGAGCGGATGGGAATTGTGCAGGATTCTCTGAGGCAGGAGGTCCTTCAACAAGTCCTTCAGCTGCAGGTCAGAGAAGAGGTTCGCAACTTGCAGCTCCTTAGCAGAAGTAGGTGACCACCTAATTCAGTATTCTGGTTCTTGTGTTTGGTTTCGGTCGGAGAGGGAAAAATAAAGACAGACAAATTAGGATGATGATTGATCAAACTTGGAGGAGGTTGTCTGGGACCATTCATCCCTGCTATGACATATGTGGAGCTGGACACACAGGTGCATATGTTTCTGGTTTTACTGGTGGAATCTCAGAACTTGCTGCACTGCATTTCAGTGAGAGCTTCATTGACCAGTTTTACTACCCAGACATAGGGAAACAAGTCCAGACAATATCTTAAAACTGGAATTTATTTTATGTCTAATGTTTCTGCTAAATAATTTATGTTTCCTTTATGTTGTTCTGGTTGATTCAGGTTGTTTTATACATATTTAAACTCCGTAACATTAAATTCGCTGATAAGAACAATGCTTGTTTTGATCATTTTGTGTTCAGGTTTTCTGTCAGGTACTATAAAACGTAAAACTCTGACCTAAATTGAGCAGCAGCAGCCCTTTAGCTGAGTACATGCATAGAAACGGAAGACGACAGCAGTATTTAGGGTGAACTGCAATAAGCATCTACCTTTTGTATTTCTGAAGCTTGTTTTAATTTATTCTTGGATGTTTTGGTGCATGCTGAAACGCATGGTGTTTTGGGGATTTCTTTTTTACTGCAAGTATGACAAAAATTGCTGCTCTTAAAACCATATAGCAAGTTTTTTACTATTAATATTTCATTAGGAGCTGATGCTGCAAACACCTAATCAAGTAATTGAGGGGGTGTTGGCTCAAAGGCATGCTCACAGTTTCACTTCCCAAGCTTGCATGCTGCTGATGCTGTTACTATTTGGTTTCTGCATATCTACCACAGACTGCTTTAAGGTAACTCTTAAATGCACCCACTGAAAACATTTGTTAAATGAGAAATGTGAGAATGCTCTTTTCAATTAAGGCTAGTTTTAAATAAATGTTCTGTATTTATATCCAGAACTGGATGAAACTCAATAGTTTGTGCGGATACCATGAGCAAACTGTGCAGACTGAGTTAATGGCTCTGCATATTTATACATTATGGATATATTGCATGTGTTACACATATAGATAAACTTCTCTCCCACATTTTAAAATAACTTACTACAAAATAAAAGTCAACGTTACACTTTTCCATCTACTTTAATTGAGTTGGTGTGCAGAAATCTCCTAATGGTACAATTCGCAGTGTAAGGAGGGCTTTTGATGACCTTAAAATCGGCCAAGCATGTTAGACAGAATTAAACTCAAAGATGCGAAACAACTAATAGGTAAGGGGAGAGTAATAAATTGCTGTTAGACACCTCCGTTAATTGGGCAGTGCAAACTTAATTTCTCAGTTCATGAGGCTTTGACTCTGAGCTTTAAGGGCAGGCTAATTAGGGAACCTCATATAATGCTTGGTTTTCACAAGTTTGGTGAAAAATGAGAGGTGATAATAGTGTAGGACATTTCGAGTGCAGTGGATGAGGATTTTTCAGGGGGAGGGGGGGGGGGTTATGGGACAAGAAGTGAAATATGGTGGATGTGAAGGCTGAATGAGGTCAGAGGTTTTGTTAAAAAAAACTGTTTTACAAAGCACATCATTATGTTCTCTAATTCACCCATCCACAGAGTCATAATAGGTTTGCAATTTAAACTTTTATTCTCATTTATATGCTGATAACTAGATGGGGTGAGGGGTGCTCAGGGTTATGCCCAAAGAAACTTTACCATTTCCAGTAGTGTTTCTGATTAGAAGACAGCCTCACTAATCCGCTGCAGTGCTGCTCAGTTTCTACCTATGGTCATAACAGCATTCTTTTTACTAAAACAATGCTTCTCTATCAGTTAGTTCACTAATTTGATCTAAATTAAAAAATTAATCTAATATATGTAATAGATTACTCAATGTGTTGTATTCATACCTGTTTAACCTTTCCACATTTTGACATAATATAACCACAAACATAAATGTATTTTACTGGGATTTCATGTGTGAGACCAACACACAGTGGTGCACGATTCTAGAGTAGAATTTTTTTTTTCTTTTCTACTAATAAAAATCTTGACAGGGCAAGTTGGGTTTGTATTTATCCCCACAGAGTCAATTTTCACCTTTTACTACAGTTACAGCTGTGGTCTTTTGGTTCTAGCGGTTTTGCACTGGACATTCTTATCAATTCTTCAAATAGGGGTCAAGCTCAGTTGAATTGGGAAGTGTGTCTGTAAACATTAATTCCCAAGATCTGCAACACATTTTTACTTGACTTTGACTGGGACATTCTAGTATGAAACCGATTATTTGATCTAAACCATTTGGTTGTATATTTGGACCTGCTGGAAGATCAACCCTCTTTCCAGTCTTTAGTTTTTTGCTTCCTCTGACAGGGTTTCTTTCAGGTAACATGAAAGCAGGTTTCCTATTCAATTCAGTTCAATTCAAAAATACTTTATTAATTCCAGAGGATGATATTAAATGTTGTTGTAACTCCCACTTTTATTCAAAGGGTTGTGGTAGATGCTGATGGCTGTGGCCAGGAAGGATCTCCTGTAGCGGTCTGTCTTACAGCGAATCCGAAGAAGGCCTTTTACTGAAGACACTGTTGTTGTATAATGGTCTCATGAAGTGGATGCTCATGGTTGTCTGTAATTTTCTTAAATTTATAAAAAATCCTTCTTTGCACAATAGTCCCCACAACAGAACCAGTCTTCTTTATCAGATTGTTTTGCTTTTTATCTTTAGTATATAAGAAACCCATCCCCACAGTATGATGCTTCCTCCACCCTGTTTTGTCATAAGGTAATTGGATCTCTGTAGCTCCTTCAAAATTACCATGACTGTTTCTCAGATCAAATTATCTCTTTGCACTGGATTTTATTTTGGGGAATCAGAATAAGGGGGGCTCTGTACAAATGTATTTGATTGGTTTTTCTTCTTGCATAAACTGGAGGTGAACACTTCTGGGGGTTTTTTTGTTGTTTTTTCCATTTAATTATATGAGCTGAGTAATGTTGCTCACACAAAGATGGCTGCACAATTTCAAACTAGGAAGTACTAGGCTGAGAAAATGTGCAATGCTGTGGCTATGCCTGAAAGAGAGAAGACTCTCCAACTGGCTGTTCTGCGCTGAATAGTGTGGAGAGGCCTTGTCATGGTTAAATGGAACGATAAGAGCATGAAACAAGAAAGACAGAGGGTAGACTCAGACAGCAGCTCACACACATTTAGGCTTTGCACTCACAGAGCTCCGCATACAACTGCAACTTTTCTCCCTGAACGATTCTTCTAATACGCTCACACTTCTGCAGTGATTAAGTGGAGCCGCCATACCACCTGTCAAGCCTGATACATCTCCAATGGATTTACCAAAAATTGAATATTGATCTCACAATAAATTTTGTGAAGGGAATGAAAATACAGAGGTGCGGCTGAATTCTCATGCGAGTTTGTCTCTAATCTCAGCCATGACACTTTTACAATGCTTTCACGTTATTCACATCAGGAGTGTAAAATGCTCTGTGATGCAAAACCCTTCACAAGAAACAGAAAGGCTGTATTCAGCTTCTTTTGGCAGATCGCATACAATATTAGTTTATACCTGATGGAAACTATAAATAAAAGATCTGTATACATTTTCAAGCCCTTGAGTTTATTGCACTCTTTAATAAAAACTCATTTTAAAGAATTTTTTTTTTCTCAGATACTGCTCCCATTTTCCAAAGACCAATGAAAGACCTTTTCTTTTGAGAGTGGTTGTACAAGTTCAGGCTACCATACAAATGAAAATAATGACACATCTGGTCTAGGTTGTGAAAACACCACTCTGAGGATAGAGTAGCAAAAGAGCCAGCTGCTTGGTTATCATAATAATTAAAACATTTTTCTTATGCCTGGGTCAAACTCCAATGTTTCCATTGGCTTTTTTCAGTTTAGCTAAAAAAATAGAGGGATTTAATATATGATTACATTTGCATTCAAAGGAGTTTCAATAAGTATATCTTACGGTCCAATCAGACTGAACTGTTTTGAACTGTCATTTGTCTTCCTTGTCTGATCCTACCTCTGTTCTGTTGAATTACAGACAATAAAGGCTGTTTAAATTCCCTCATCTGCCTGCATTCGTGTCCATAACTCTCCCATCATGACATTTCAACCCATTTAAATAGGTTCTGGCATAATTTTGAGTGGATATTTGACACATCTTCTTATTCAAAATAATAGCATTCATTTAAATTGACTGGTTTCCCAAAGCGTGTCCGTTTTGAAAGATTAATCTATCTTAGTTGACAGCATGCAATGCCTCAACACCCATGGCAGCAAAACAGAACCTCAACATGATGCTACCACCATTGCACTTTATCATATGTAGAGTGTTCTTAGTTTTGAAAGCCTAACCTTGACTCTTCTTAAAGTGTATTTTATACAATCAATCAATCCCCCATCAATAGAGAGGTTCAAATAATTAAAATCTCATATTGAATCCAAGATTCATGCCTATGATTAGTATATTCAAATTTAAACATACTTTATTTATCCCAAAGGGAAATCAAATGTTGTCGTAAATCATATCATCCAATTATCTTTAAAGAGCAACTCACCCCCATACCGGAGTCTAACTCCGGCCACATTTCCTGTTTGAAAAATGCGCAAAAACTAAGTGTTCCCTTGCGGACTGAGGGGCGACGGGGCAAAAGGGCTGGGTTCAAATTGGCCGACTCAAATTAAAGTACAGTGTAGAGTTTTAACCTGAAGAGCGTGCCACACTGACAGTTTGTGGTAGAAAATTAATATTTTTACTAAAATACCAAAAACAATGACCAGACATGTAGACAGCACTATTAGACACTAATTTATACAGTTTATCAGAAAAAAGCTAATTTGGGGGTGAGTAGCACTTTAAAGAGTTATGGTGGATGATAATGCTGTGTACATATAGGATCTCCAGTAGCAGTCAGTCTTGCAATAAATCTTAAGAAGCCTCCGACTGAAGATTGTTGTTCATGACATACTAACAGCTTAATATCCAGGCAGCAGAGATAGTATTCCACAGTAACATGTCCACCAGTTGTTGGCAAACACTGCTAATCCATCTCATTTGCTTTTGCCGCTCCTCTTTAAATCTCTGTCTCTAGCAGTATGGTTAGAAAACTGGGCAGAGATGTTGGATTCAAATATAATCCTTGCCCATTATGATCCATGGAAGAAATAATCGGAACTTTCTCCTTCACTCTTTGGTATTTGGTCCTGCTTTGCATCAACGAAGCCTCCTTTTCAACTTCCCTGGGATTTGGGGTTGTAGTTCACATTATTTGAGCTTTGAAGATGCTAATAGGCTGCTCCCAGTCGTAAAAACGATATCTTGTTCCCACAGTCACACAAGTAAAAAAGTAAGAACAAGCATCCTTCCAGTTGCACAGGATCGAAACATGCAACACCTCAACCAAACAAATTATGAACAAAAGTCTAGAAAAAGAATAAATCATTACAAGTAACATCTACTCCTACATGTTGCCAGTATGAGTGGAGCAATTCTAGAAATATGTAACCATTTAACCAGACCTGTAATTTAAGATCAATAACAACAAAATAAAATTTACACATAGTGTTTCAATTATAATTGTAATATTTTTAAGATAAACATGCAGCAAATGGTTGGATTACTTCATCACTAAAACTGTTCACAGCTTTTTGTTAGATTCCCAAAATAACTTATACAGTCAGAAACATTTGAAAGATTGTGGACTACACATCAAAGATGAATGTATGTACATCTAACACTCCAGGAAGCTCATGTTCATCTTTTCTTTTCTTTAACAGAACCCTGTCATGGATTCGAAAAACCTTTGCCTTTCTTATTCATGTATATTGTATTTATTTTATTTTTAGAAACTGTGTTTTGAAAGGTAAAGTTGATGTCTTCCATAGCCCAAAGCCACAGCACTCAGAGGGTAGGGAGCACTGTGCAAGAATTTCTCTCTGGAAACTTTTGGGACTGAGGATTCGGATCAAAGCCCAGAGAGAAATCTGCCTTCCTTCGTCTGCTGAGGAACTACTTGTTGTTTTTATCTTTATAATAAACTGCCAATACGTCTTTCCTGCTCAACATATCAACTTTTGATCAAAGTCAGTCTGTTTTTTGTGTGAAGCCATCTGCCATGTACAAGAATCTTAGCTAATTTGGAAAAATTTAACCGACTGCAAAGATTGTCATTAAAACATTTGATCTCCTCCAACCACAAAAAGACGTGTTGCCTGTTCTGATTTCCTGAGGATACTAAAATTTTAAAGCTCTGAACCTCTTCTTTTGCAAAAAAATAGGCAAAAGAAATCCACGTCCACATGTGGAGAGCTGGTAGAAACAAACCTCAAAAGATTTGGAGCTGTAATTGCATTGAAAAGGGGTTGTACTATTTACTCAGAGGGGTTTAATTCAAAGGCACACCAAACCTTTTGTGTAATTGTAAGAGATTTTGAAAAAAATGTGGCAGTTTTCTTCAACTTTATTATTGTGTTCCTGCTTTGTCTGTTACATCAAATCTAATAAGATACAGTAAAGGTTGTGGTAATATGACAAAATGTGAAAACGTTGAAGGGGTTTGAATACTTTTGCAACACTCTAGTATAATCTTATGCTAATCTATTCTGTAACTAGACAAAGTCAAAATATAATGATCATGTATATTTCTGTTGATCATTTGGTATTTTATTCTAATACATGACTCGTATGTTATTTGTTGGCTTGTTGTTGTATGCAACATTTCACATAAACTGTGACCACCCACACTAATTACTTAATTAAAAACATGAAACAGAGCTTCTACAAAGTTGACCTCCACAGAGGCCATTGTTGACCTAAACAGACATACCAGTTGATAAAATGTCTGATGTGGGAACAGTGAATTGCTGCACTTAAAAACAGCATCTTTGTTTTCATGTGAGGCCCAGTGATTCACCCCCCCCCTCTCTTCTCTCCACAGCCTCCTTTGGAAATTTTTCTTAGCTCATCCCAGGATGTGTTTGGCAGTCCTTCCCCTCGTCTCCTGTCACAATACATCTCCAGGAGCTGCGGAAGAGCTGCTATCTCCAGATATGTGAGTGGAGACTCAATGAGTGAAAGCAGGGGGAGGACGAGCCTATAGACTGTATGCCAACTGGTCTGGAGAATTCTCACTCAACACAGCCAATCTGCTTTACAGGCACCATGACAAAGACAAAGCCGTTCAAAGCATGGAGACCCTCTGTAACCTAATGATGCAATGTAAGATTCACTATTCTATAGATGATCCAGACCTGGCACGGTGTGATCATTCCAAATGTCTCTTTTGATTTGTGACTCATTTGGACTGAACCAGCTTGACAGCTCTGACTGGAATTTGAGTTTGATTTTGACATAAAAAATTCGATTCAAAGACATCCGCTTTGATTTAGTTAACTAAATATTTCTGTGGAGCACTTATGAGCAGTTAGTTTTGTCTGCAGCAGATAGCTTTTTGAATAACTTTCCTCGTAGTTTGAAGATCCACAGGATATTTTTACCTGGAAAATTAAACAGCTGGTCAGAACGGGCCTAGTTGGAAAGCAAATATCTGATCTTAAAACAAATTTGATATTAAGAATCCTTGTGATTCATTCAAACTGTTTCACAAACATATGGTCTTAACATGCCTCTCTGTTTACTCAAAAGAGAGGAAAAAAAATAAAAAGAGCTGAAAAGTTCAGGGATTTCTCACCAGGATATCTAAACAGTTTTAAATACGTGTTACATTGAGAAATAATTTATCCAAACATGAAAGACTTAAGTGTTTCCTTATGCTGTAGTTCTAAAAAACAAACAAAACAGGCATATTTTTGTTTTTCATCTTCTCCTTGTAATCTGTCTCACCGTTGTCTTTTTCTATATTGAGTTTTTTGCCACCCTTTGAATGGTAGTTTTATTGTTCAGCTCAATGCCCAGTTAGCATGGTTACAAAAACTTGGGATCTATGGGAACCCGAGTGGGTAGCACCAGATGACACTTTGACACACAGGCTTTGACGATAAGCAAACAGTAAAGCTGATTACGAGCTATTTATTTGTCTGGCCTTTATTTATATACTGTTTTGTTCTGTTTTGCAACGTGCATTTAAGAACAAGTCCCGCTGCTCATAGAAGTATTTGCTGCAGGTAAAGATACTGACTGCTCATGACCTAACCACAGGACACCATTGAAAAAATCTGGACTATCCCTTTAAGACCACTAAACCAATGGTTATTTTACAAATTTTTAAATAAAGAAATTCTGGATTAATTCCTTGATTCATGGTGTGAATACATATGATGGAAACTTTCAATTACAACACTTGGAGATGAAAGTCATTCCCATAATAATCCTTTTTGTATTGTGACTTCTCTGCAGTATATTATTGGAAGAATTGACCTTTATATATAGCTCAGTGTTGTAGAGTAACATACACTTTAATTTGTGTATTTGTGGTTTAATCAATTGATCAAAGGGTCTTATGGGGTTAACAAAATGCTGACTGACTGCCTAAACCTGATAAAGCAATCATTTGGAGTAACAGGTAAATTATAAAAAATTGTCTGGTAACTAAATTAAGAAATCATCTCCCCAGGTTTGGGAGGGTCTGCCAAGGGAAAGGAAGTCATTTGTTTGTGCAACTTTTCATTGTACATCTACTGTCACTCACAGGCACTGGGGGAAAAAATACATCCCTCTGTTGTATTCTGTCCTGTTTCTTTTCCTGAGATGACACTGAAGTTTCGAAAGCTCAGAAAGCAAAACTGCCAACAATGACAGTGAGCCAAATACCAGATTCCCAAAGCGACTGAAGCCAGATCTGCAGATGTAACTCCAGGCAGTAATGCTCAGCTTTGTAAAATGACGGTTCTCATGTAACATAAATGAATAAAATAAACATCCAGTGAAGAAAACCTGCCCATCCGACATTCTTCCATGCATCCTGTAACGGGAAGCCGCAGGGAAAAGAGTGACTGACTGTTAAAAGAAAGAAAAAACACTGTTATTTTCAGATGACCTAATGCACTGTAAATATTGACACATTTGATTTATGTTCACTGATTATTGATAAACTGTTTCTAATGCAGAAAATATATATATATATAACATATTTATCTGCTTTACAGATTAAACATAAATGTATGTATGGAACATAATGACAACTGTTGTTTTTGAATAAACTTATTGTAAAAACTAGTGTCCCTAATTTTCTCAGTACTGATATGGTGTATTATTGCTTGTATGATTAAGTTTATAGCATTTGCTAAGGCCAAGGATGTTAACACAAGCTAGTGATGCAAAACAGTTGAAGCGTTTTAAAGACAGGCAAAGGTTTTAATAGAAAACAAAAGGCATAATGGGAAAAATGAAGTCAATGCTGAATCTTCTTTCAATAAAATACAGCTAGAGGACCATTTCCAATGACTCAGTGTCTTCATTAGACATAAATACATTTAGAAACACTTTGTTTTGGATCACTAAAGTGATTCATATCAGTGGTTGCCCTCAAATCCATCTATTTTCTTACCTCACTAAATCCGGCTGCATGGGCTTCTTTCTTGGCTTCTCTGAATTGCTGGGTTTTTGTTGAACAACCCAACCAATTTCAGAAATTTGAACACAGCTGGGTGTTCCAACAAGACAATGATTCAAGCCACACCTGAAAACTGGTTGTTGGAATAAATAAAGCATGCTAGCATTAAGTTTCTAGAATGGCCCCAACCTCAAACATAGTAAACATTTGTGATCTACGCTTAAAGCCGGGGGTTGTGCCAGGAAATTAACTAATTTAAATCAACTCTGCCATTTGTTATAAAATAAGTGGTCAACTATTTAGCCCGAATTTTGTCAGAAGCTTTCTGATGGCAACTGAAAGGTCCAATGATAACTGTACAGTATGTAAACATAAACGTTTTACTGGCACTGTATATGTTTTAGGAATAAAGCAAGTTACCACACAACTACTATAATTAAAGTAACTACTATAATTACTACTACAGCTTGTTCCATTGGATTCACAAATAGAAAATATTTCATGAATGTTTAAACTTGCTCCTATTTTACATGTTTCATTTTGCTTCTTTTTTTATAAAATATTTTTTCTGTAAAATAATTTCAATTAATCAAAAGTCAGATTCATAACTTTTGAGTATAGATATTGAATATTCATTTGAAATATGCATTTGTCTTCCATCTGCTCTGAAACATTATTTGGGGTCCATGAGTCACAACTTTGACTCTGTGAAGCAAAGTGTTGCCTAAACAGATGTTGACTTTGTCCCTCGCTGACACATCATCACACACATCCAGAACACTCATACACACTCACATAGATCCAATTACTGCAAGACATCAAGCATCTCACCTGTTAGTTCCAGGGCACATGTATGATAAACAGATTCAGTGAACAGTGACCTTCTCAACCTTGGTAGGGGAATAAATCTGCAAAGCAGATGGTTGGATGCTTCAGTTAATTGGAGTCTGTTTAGTATTACGTTTCTCTTTTTGATTTCCTCTGTTTGCGATTTGGAACGGTGAAAGCTTTTGTAACTGTTCTCTAAGATAAGCCAAATTCTGAGACTCTGCTTTTTCTAGTTTATCACTATTTCCATGTGACTTTGATCAGCTGGATCTCAGTCCTCTGACAGCACAGAAACTGAATGTGAAAACACTCCTACGCCTTTCATTCTTTAACAGCTGCTTGACTGAAAGCTTTTGGTGATATAAATAGCTCAAAATAGGGTTTTTTTCTTGAGCAGCCAAACTGTCAAGTAGAGTGTTAAAGGATAGTAGTATGAGAAAGACATTGGTGTCCCTTGTGGCTTCTGATTGGAAAAGTCAAAAAAAAAAAAAAAAAGGATAGTTATCTCTAGCTAGTTTAAAAAAAGACATAAAGTATGCTTTTGCTTACTCTGCTGACGAGGAGAGAGAACCTAAAACAATACCATGCTCGAGAGAATGAATCACGGGTCAAACAGTGCCCCAGGTGAAGTATTTATCAGAACCCATTAAATAGGAAGCAGGATGAAGATTTAACTTGATCAGCTGGAAATGACAGCTGGAGGTCCACCATGTATAATTCTAATGTCAAGCACTTATGGACAAATCCCAGACATCCCAAACCTTTCTATACTATACTGACATATAATGCAGCTATAAAAAATCCAAACTACAAATGTTGAAGCTGCAAAGGTGTTTGTTTAGCTTTTTTTCCTCTGAACTGTACTGCCTTCTAGTGGCAGAGTAATGCACATAAACTGTGAGTGAACATAGTATGACAAATAGTAATTAATATAATTCATCTATCCATCCATTATCTATGCCGTCTATCCCTAGCAGGATTTCTGGGAGGGCTGGTGCCTATCTCCAGCAGTCATTGGGCGAGAGGTGGGGTACACCCTGGACAGGTCGCCAGTCCATCACAGGGCACACAGGACAAACAACCATGCATGCATACACTCATACCTAATTGCAATTTAGAGAGACCAATTAACCTAACAGTCATGCTTTTGGACTGTGGGAGGAAGCCAAAGTACCCGGGGGATACCAGCGCATGCAAACTCCATGCAGAAAGACCCCAGGCCCAGATTCAAACCCAGTACCTTCTTGCTGCAACGCAAGAGTGCTACCAACTGCAACACTTCAAACACTTACTAATACTTCTATGAAGAAAATGAAAAGAAAGAAGAAGAACATCATTATTTTTATTATTATCATCATTAATAACTACAGTTCCAATAGGAGTAGCAGAATTAGTGGTACTAATAAATTACAAAAAATAATGAATACCTACTTAAAAGTAACCTCTTTTACATTTTACTTATTATTAATATATGTGCACTTTTACACTACATTTTTTGGCACAGTAAAAACAACCTACCTTCCAAGCAATATACTTGGTAACACTAAAATTAAGCTCTGCTGCCCTCTAAAGGCGTTACATGAAATACAATTTTTTTACATAAATTACATCATGGTTTCAGATCATTTCCACTAATAGGAGAATATCAGTCCATGTTGACTGGCACCAGTCAACGAGTAAGAGAGTCCCTCTGTTGTTGTACTGAAACAGAGAGACGTGGCAATGAAACCATGAATGATTCATGAAGTCAGCTGTCTTTATGAGAGAGATGTAGGCTCGCACCATATGTGAAACATTTATTATTAGCCGCTTTAGATGGGTGAAGAGCCATGTACACATAGCCTACAGCCAGCTGACAGAGCCTCTAATGCAGATTAAAATTGCATTAGGTCCACGAAGGTTATTACTTAAAATAAATAGGATTATTATCTTATGTGTGAATGTTGACCTTGAATTATGTGGCAGTATAAGAAAATATTACCCAGACAGTATGTGATGGCATAAGGAAATGTTGTTTTTTGCCTTTAGCTCGGTATATTCAGTAAATTCCTGGCGTACTTTGTATTCAGCTGGTTTGTAGAGAGACTGCACAGACTGAACTCAAGCTGCAGGTCAGATTGGTCGAATATTTAGCAGCAGCTCGATGCAAACACTTAACGAGGGCTGATATGAGGAATTTAAGCCCTGACCCTTTTTTTCGTCAGGGACCAGCGCCGTTACGTCGAAAGAGCAGCGAGAGCCGGGGTATATTGCAGCGACTTTATCCGCCAGAGCAACCCTACACTGTTGTTATTCACTTGGAAATAGACAATAATAATAACGCGAGAGCTCGCAAGTTGCCTCAAGACTGTGGCTGCAACTGTCAAAGGTGGAGTGGATACGCGCATGACCCAACACACACTACTGTAATACTGTACACGGCCGCCGAGATAAAATCCGTATAAAAAAAGCCGAAATAATCCCGAGGTAAGGAGCCGGGGACTGGGCTAACATCCAGCGTTTCTTCTTTTCCTTCGCTTCGTTTTCTTTTACTCTAACCGACTCTCTCACAGCCGTCGAAATTACTGCACTAAACATATTTTTGTGCCTCCCTTCAGCTACAGCCAGCGCAGGGATTTTTTTTTTACTCCTCCTTCGTAATAAAGTCGCCATTTTGCTTCACTGCCTATATAAACCATTCTGTATTCTAATATTTTTCCTCCAGGAGTCAAGGACCTGGCCGTGTTTCCTGGCTGTTTTTTAATATTTCTGGAGGGTCTAAAGAGAAGACGGAGGTTGGAGAAGTGCCTCGTGGTGTACATATTAATGCAGGAAAGGAGGAGGGAGGAGAATGCGTTTGGAAACTGGGAATGAGATGAAACTACACTGGATTTCTTTTCATGGACACTCGGGATTGTGATTCGTCTTCTTGTCTAATTGTTCGGTGGAGACGAGGCTGACGGCTGTCCACTTCCCTTCGGCCCCCCCCCCAGCCTCCTGTCTGAGCGGCCCTTGACGTAAAAGCAGGTGTGATTGCCATGTAACATAACATTGGTGGAAAAAACGCCCACTTTGGTGCCTGTCTCCTGACCTCCTCCTCCTGTCACGTGGGTGACCCGGTGGGGCCCCAGGGCTCCTGCTGCTGAGTGGCTGACCCACAGTTCAGGTAGGTGTGGTCGGACTAATTGGGGGAAAAGTGGAACACTTGTATTGTTTTTATTTACTCAGATGATCAAATCCAGCCTGGCTGTAGCTGACAAACACCATGACAGTGGCCCACGTGCAGTGGGAAATACTTGTTTGCAGGTTGGTTTGTGTGAGGTGTCACAGCCTTCTATTCGTTCCCACTTGAACTTTGATTGCAGGATCTATCCTGAAATTATATAGGCCTAATGAAACCTTTATGGGTTTACATATTACATTAAACAAACTATTGTTGCCAATTCCAGGAACATATGTTTTTTTTCTACCTTTAGTGAGCTCTAGGGATAGACTGGTATCAGATGCTCATCATATGGGAAAGAAAACATTTTTTCACAAAAAATATCTGATTTGTTGTTGTTTTTAAAAAGCAGCTATTATTTTTACCACTGTTAAAACTGTGTTTCAACGTTATTTGTAAGGGGTTCTGGTCATTCCAGCCCTTTGACATTTAGTATAGTTTTCTTTTAGTTAATTTTGAAATTGAGCTGTCGACCACAGTGAGGAACATAAGTTATTGAACACCCTGCAATTTTCCAAGTTCTCCCACTTTGAAATTATGAAGAGTTGTGAAATTCACATTGTAGGTGCATTTCCATTGTGAGAGAGAGCATTAAAAAAAAAATCAGAAAATCACATTGTCTGATTTTTAAAGAATTGATTAGTATTTTATTGCTGCACATAAGTATTTGAACACCTGGCAATCACCAAGAATTCTGTCTCTCAAAGACCTGTTACTCTGCCTTTAAAAAGTCCACCTCTACTCCACTTATTAATCTAAATTAGTAGCACCTGTCTGAGCTCATTCAAGACAACTGTCCACCAAAGTCATACAGACTCCAACTACTACCATGGGCAAGACTAAAGAGCTGTCAAAAGACACCAGAGACAAAATTGTAGACCTCCACAAGGCTGGAAAGGGCTATGGGGCAATTGCCAAGCAACTTGGTGAAAATAGATCAACTGTTGGAGCAATTGTTAGAAAATCTAAGAGGCTAAAGATGACTATCAGTCTTCCTCGGACTGGGGCTCCATTCAATATTTCACCTCGTGGGGTTTCGCTCATGATAAGAAAGGTGAGGAATCACCCCAGAGCTAAACGAGAAGAGCTAGTCAATGACATGAAGAGAGCTGGGACCACAGTTTCAAAGGTTACTCTCGGTAGAACACTATTGCATGGAAGGTTCACCTGCTCAAGTCATCACATGTCCAGGCCCGTCTGAAGTTTGCCAATGACCATCTGGATGATCCAGAGGAGGCATGGGAGAAAGTCATGTGGTCAGATGAGACCAAAATAGAAGTTTTTGGTCTAAACTTCACTCGCCGTGTTTGGAGGAAAAAGAAGGACGAGTTACATCCCAAGAACACCATCCCTACTCTGAAGCATGGGGGTGGCACCATCATGCTTTGGGGGTGCTTTTCTGCGAAAGGGACAGGAGGACTGCACTGTATTAAGGAGAGGATGAATGGGGCCATGTACTGTGAGATTTTGAGCAACAACCTCCTTCCCTCGGTCAGAGCATTGAAGATGGATCATGGCTGGGTCTTCCAACAGGATAACCAAGGAGTGGCTCCGTAAGGAGCATATCGAGGTTCTGGAGTGGCCTAGCTAGTCTACAGACCTAAATCCAATATAAAATCTTTGGAGGGAGCTGACACTCCGTGTTGCTCAGCGACAGCCCCGAAACCAGATATATCTAGATAAGATGTGGGGAGGAGTTGGCTAAAATCCTTGTTGCAGTGTGTGCAAACCTGGTCAAAAACTACAGGAAATGTTTGACCTCTGTAATTGCATACAAAGGCTTCTGTACCAAATTTTAACACTGATTTTCTCAGGTGTTCAAATACTTATGTGGAGCAATAAAATACAAATAAATTCTTTAAAAATTAGACAGTGTGATTTCCTGAATAATAAAAAAAAGATGTCTCTCACAGTGGAAATGCACCTAAATGCACTCACCCCCATAACTTCTAAGTGGGAGACCCTGCAAAATCGCAGGGTGTTCAAATACTTATGTTCCTCACTGTATATAGTTACACACTAGAGTTAGACAAGTATATATCCATCCATCCATCCATCCATCCATTTTCTACACCCGTCCATCCTAATGCAGGGTTGCGGGGGGGCTGGTGCCAATCTCCAGCGGTCAAGGGGCGAGAGGCTTGGTACACCCTGGACAGGTCGCCAGTCCATCGTAGAGCAACACAGAGACATACAGGACCAACAACCATGCACACACACCTAAGGGCAATTTAGAGAAACCAGTTAACCTAACAGCTTTGGAGGAAACCGGAGTACCCGGAGAGAACCCACACATGCACAGGGAGAACATGCAAGCTTGCAAACTCCAAGCAGAAAGACCCCAGACCGGGATTCGAACCCAGGACCTTCTTGCTGCAAGGCAACAGTGGTACCAAATGTTCTTGTGTAGTGTCAAAACAGCTTTAGCTTTATTAGGATGATGTTCCACATCCTAACTTGTGTTTTTCCCAAACAGCTTATTCCTTTAAAAAAATAAAAAATAAAATAAATAAATAAATATATATATATAATTAAAAATTTATTATTAATCCCTTTCATTATCTTCCTAGTTCTGTTTTTATTTTTCTGAGGTACACTTTTCCTGTCCTGGCCATGTTTATTAACCAAAAAGTCTATAATTTTGTAGTGACTGAAAATAATTTAAGAAATCAATAGCCAAAGAGACCCACATTTACTGTTATTGACAAATATTTTCACAAACATAACAGTCTCGTGGTTCGAGCATTTCCCATTTTTAAAGAACAAAAATCTCATGCAAAACAAATAATCTTTTCTTTTTCACATTTTATAAAGGAAAATCACCCTTTAAAAAGGCTTTAGCTGAACTCTGCATTAAAACATGCTCACTTCCATAATGATCGGGTCATTTGTTCCTTTTTATTTCCAAACTCCGTCCCAGACTCCACTGAACTACATGACTATCCTTGTTTTTGTGTTTAGCTCTTATGTTGCTGCAGACCTTGCAGCCCTTGAGCTAAAAGAACTTGTAGAAGGGTTGTTCATAAACATTGTTAGCTCTAAATCTTGCACTAAGCTTCGAGATTCTTTATTATTTGTAGGACATTGGAATTTTAGTGAGTTTTTCGGCATGACTGGCCTGTTTATTTTGTTTGTGTGGAGAGGAAGGCCAACCCAACCCCTGCCTAACCAGGTAGCAACCAGTACCGGAGTTGCAGCTGCCAAAACTCTACGGGAACAGTGTTAAATTGTGTACTCCATTTCGATTGTTAAATTCCACGATTCTGTCGACCGTTCCCACATTGCAAACTTCATAGAGCCCTGCTACTCCGTCAGTCTGTACACCGGTGTGTCTGTGTAGACTACTTCTGCTGAGTTGAACAGGCAGCCTGTTGATTAGTTTGAGCACTGCTGCCACGTAGTGACTGGAGGCTTGTTTATCGTTGAAGCATGAATAAAGACAAATGTCCTCCTGCCTCTGGGCGTGCCTCACTATTTGAGAACCACTTTGCTAGAGGCTGGCTGCAGAACGGAGCAAGTTACCATTGAATCCCATGTTTAAAAATGTTAACTTCACTGCAGAAATAAATATGTTTACAGCCTGGTTCAAAAAACATTTTAGGTTTAATAGGTCAGTCTCTGCTATTTCGTTTCTTTGAACTTGACCATCAGTTGGGTCCGCAATGTTTATTTGTGTTTGGATGTTATTTTACACTTACTGGATAAACATGGCTTGCTGTGGTATTGATTGCACTAACAGACCTTCCAAGAAGCCTCTGCTCCATTTTTGCTGTGCATTTAAGATAATGCTGCTTGGTCAAAAATGAGTTGAAATGATCAAATTTCTTCTTTACATACTGATTATTAAAACTTGTTATAATTAAAATTCACATAGTGTTGGTGAAAGTTATGGACCAACAAGGCTTCATGCTTTTATTTGACAAAATTATTGATTCTGCCTAGAAGGCAGAGGGGTAGCAGAGTTGCTCAACCGCGGTTTTCTGGCTAAAAGCGCCCGCTAACCTCTGTTAGCTTTGGTTATCTCCGGGTTAGCTCAGTTAGCTTTTAGCTACATCAGCTCAGGGTTTGATGGGAGTCAATCATACGCCCCCACCCTCAAAGCCTCACTCTAAGCCCACCTCTTTGCCCATTTTCTCTATATTCCGGGCAAGACAAGACGTGTGATGCAGCCAAGATGGCGGTGGTGAGAACTGCCCAGTTGGCTTCAGTTCAGCTCCTTAAAAACTTAGAGGTGACATCCCGGAGGCTTTGTCCATCTTTATATACAGTCTATGGTAACAACAGAATGTGGAGGGTAATCACTGTTTTATCTATGCTCCATACAGCCATTCACTCTGACACTTTCTCTGGCATCTAAATAAAAGGACTTTAGGAACAGTATGATGAAAAATTGTGGCAGTTTTGAAACTGTTTCTGTTTAAAACCTTTATATCGTTGACCTTTCTATGCCTATTAAATTCAATTTCAAGGTTAGCTGTTTAGTATTTTACTTCAATAAATCACCCTCTATTTTTGTTTTCTACCTCCCTACCCATCTTCTTCACTTGACATCTAGTGGCAAGATACGTTTTTTTGTTTATCAAAGCTCTTGTTGCTTTTAAATTATTGCTCTGGCTGATATGGCTAGATATGGAACTGAAGTTTAGGGGAGGAGCAAAATTCTTTTTACCAGTATGTAAGTTAAAAGTTCAATGCTCATCTGCCTTACTTTAATGTAATGTTCTGTCATCTTTCCTATTTTGAAGAGTTGGTTTTTGTGTCACACCATTTTATACTCCAGAGAACTCGGAAGTTATGGATTACTTAAACATATATAGGTACATAGATCAATTTGAAAAATAAGGTGTACACTAAATACATTTATTTACTTAACTTATTTACTTTAATGTTTTTTTCCACTGTTTTTGTGGTAATAAAGTCTCACAATTACTCATTTGTTTTTTTCTAGCCACATCTGTTAGTTTCAGGTAGTTCTTGTCTTGGGTGATCTAACGCTCCACACTCATGCCATATCAGTGTCCCTGCATGCACTCTAGTTTCTGTTTGTGCTTATGTGCATTTCAGCAACATTTGTCCTGCAGAGCGTTTGCTATGCATGTCGGAATATCTTTAAGCAAAATGAAAGCAAACTATTTCTAGAATACATCAATCAGTAAAACATAACATGTATATATTGAATAGCATGCGATAATAAGAGAATCTGATTGGCCACCACTGGATGTTGTAATTTATAAAAGTAATCTGTATTTGGTAAATGAAAGCCTGTTGGATTCTTATCGCTGTCAACATAATTACCTATCAGCCTCGTTCATCACAATTTTAGATACAGAACATTTCATATATACAGTAGGTAGAACATCGTAATGTAGGGCTCATTAACTATGACATGAGATTCAGCAGTAAATGATGACAACGAATAATTTAAAACAGAAAACTTTGGTGCTGACCAGGTGACCTAACGCACGGATCCTTCGTTGGTTTTTCATAAGCTAGTCAGCAAGCAGAGCTGCAGTTCCTACCTCTGTCCGTTCTTTGACTTACATTTAGTCTAATGGGCAGAGCATGAAGTTAGTGTGCAAGTCAGATTATTGATTTTGAAATGAAACATGGAAGGTCACACCCACATTATCACTGTAGATGATGTGTGTGCCTCCACTCATATAACCTTCAGTCCAACAGCACCAATGACCAGTATGAAGACTCTGCATTATAGAACAAGGAGAGAGCATCTTCACAGACTATTGATGTAACAGAATGCTATTAATGTTCTTACAAACATCAGGAGCAGATTAATGAGCAGCATAAAGCCTTTAACCCCCTCATCTACCATTGTAGGCATGGAGAGCTCCAGCGGCCCCAGGCTTGGGAAGCTGTCCTCACCAAGTCTGCCAAGGGGCCAAACACCCAAGCACGGACATCCCCAGGAGTTTGTTAGAAGCACGCCAGTTGCTGAAAACAACAACAAACATAGTGAGTAAAATATCAATGTTGCTCTTAAAATATAATTAGTGAGAATTAAACTTTTGTTGGCATCAACTAGGTTACTAGTGGCTTGAGGCCCAGATCAATTGATCTGGGGATGAGAAGGTGAGAGTCTGCTCTTAAACTGACCTCCGACATGGCATACTAACACATATTTTAATTCTATTTGAGTTTTTGTACATACAGTGGCATGCAAAAGCATTGTTATGACTATTAGCATTTTTATGTGGCATTTCTGCTCAAAATCTCTCTATTTCATTGGAGTTTAAATGATAGATCGACCTTAAATAAAGCAAAAAAATTCTATATGCTTTTCAAAGTTGTAAAGTGAAAATCTGAAAAGTGTGGCTTGGAGTTTTTTATTTATCCTTTGTGATTCAGTTCTCTTTAGAATGTCTCTTCCAGCTAGGCCCAGTCTTCTTTGTAAAATACCTCAGGGCCAGTCAGACTGAATGGAGAACGCTTCTGAACTGAAATTTGTACAGATTGTATGTGTTCTTATGGTCCTTGTTCTTGGAAGCAAATTGCAAAAACAGAGACAAACAGATTTCAGCAGCTAAATAAGTGAATTGTATAAATGCACAGTAACGTAAGTTTAACCAAAACTAATAACTAAAAATAATTATGGTTTGGTGTGCTAGAATAGGTAAATTGATGGTAGATGGCAGGGGTCTCCAACTCTAGTTGTCAAGAGCTACTGACCTGCAGCTTTAGGTGCAGCTCTGTTCCAACACACCTGAATCAGATAAAAGAGTTCTTACCAGGCCTTTGCCAAACTTGATGGCATGCTTAAGAGGAAATTCCACTATTTGATTCAGGTGTGTTGTAGTAGGGATGTATCTAAAAGTTTCAGGACGACTGGAGCTGGAGACCCCTGGTATAGGATATTAGACGTGGTTGATGTTGACTTAAAATGTCATCATGGTATTTTCTATCACTATTGTGATAACGATAAAATTTACGATTAAACAAATATGTATTACTTCTTTTCAGTCTTTTTCGGTTTTTAGGTATGGCTGTGACTGCATGGCACAGGAATCAAAGACACTTTATCTCAAATACTGTGATTAAAAAACATTTATATTTTCAAACAGGCTTTTTTAGGACATCAGTTACATTAAATCAGAATCAGAATCAGCTTTAATGGCCAAGTATGACACATACAAGGAATTTGACTCCGGCAACTTTTCTCTCCAGTACAGAACTTAAATAAGTGAAATAAAGAAATAAATACAAATAAATAATAAAGGATAATATATACACCAAACCGGGGTTATTTTACAGTGAGTATGTACAGCAGTGCAGAGTTATAGTTTATTGTTATGTGAATGGACTCACACTCACATAACAATAAACTATAACTCTGCACTGCTGTACATACTCACTGTAAAGTTATAGTTTACTTTAAAAAGTGTGATTTCTATCACTAAACTGAATAACGTAATTGTAGTTGATAATATTTGCGAATGTGTTTCTATTTATTGATGCTCACATGGAAAAAACAGTGGAGAACATAGTACAAATACCAATCCTGGGGCATTGTGTAGTGTACTGGTGGTCTATAAAGGCCATTAGTGCCAAAAAGTCTTTTAAATGAAAAAATAATGATCCTGATTGAAGTCTGAGTTTTTGGAGTTTTCAAACATAATTAAATGGAATGTATCATCATCACTAAGCATCAAGATTCTTAACATGGTAAGGTATTTTTCACGATTAAAATACAGGATGTAATAAATGCCCACCTCTATAGGGTATGGATGTTTATGAAAGCACGTAGCCCACATGTTATATGGAGTAAATTAAAATACCCAATTATATTAAGTCAAACCAAAACCATTATCACATGCCTGGTTGCTGTGTGGTGCAATTAAAAGTAGCTAAGGATGTCAGGAACAAGCAGGTTTAAATGGGCTAGAAACATTGGAACCTGATATTCCCAGCCAGTACCTGAAGCCTTGCTACTTCCACTTCACCTGAAGGACATGATAGAAGAGGAAAAGACAGGCAGAGGTCGTCAGATTCTGCTGGAAGGTGAACCTCTGCTGCAGTCTTAAGTCAGATTTTCTTCCAGAATTGCTCTATATTTAGAAGTGTCCAACTTTCTATCAACTCTGACTATACTGCTTGTTTATGGTATGGTTTTAGTTTTCTTCCACACAACATTTTGCATGTAAGCCACAAAGTTTAGTTCTGGCTTCATCTGACCAGGGTACCTTTTTCCACATGCTTGGTGTGTTTCTCCTTCATAGCTTGTGGAAATTTGCAAATTGTTGCTTCCTTTCAACAATGGCTTTATCCTTGTAACTCCACCTGTGTTTATCTATCACACAAAAAAAAAAAAACTCCAGAAAGAAATGCTTTGAATTTTGTGTTTGTAATGTGACAAAATGCGAAAAGGTTAATATAGGTATGAATTCTTTTGTAAGGCATTCTGTATCTTGGTTTTCTGTTATTATCTGCCAACGATTTATCATTCTAGGTTAGCTGTTCAGGACTTCTGCATTGTTTCCAAAAGATTTGATTACCATGCCGTACTGCTAATAGGTCCCTACAGCTTTTCTTAAATGACTTATATTTTATTAAGAATCATTGGTTCGAGTCCTTATGTAACTCTACCCCTCTCACCAGAGAAACGCCTGGAAACTACAAATTTTTTTCCTGGGACTGCCTTACAGTGAGAAAGCCAAAGAAACAAGTATTGCCAAGCACTGACATGATTGAAACCCCAAGCCATCTGGATGGAGATGGAATATTTTGGAAGGAGAAAGCGAGACTAGGGAATGGTTTTTCAATTCAATAACCAGCAGATCCTCATGACTTTGGTAATAGCATCAGGCAGGCTTGGAAAGCGGGGTCTGTACTAATATGACCCAGTTGTTTTGGTTGCTACAAAATAGGCTCCCTTTTTCCAGACACAGAGATGCTTCATTGTGTTTGTTATTAGTAAAATCCCCAGGCTGTATTTTCATATCCATGTGGGGGCCTGCATTTGTACGTTTGTGCTTGCTTTTTATGGGCATCTATACAACCTTATTCACCAAGATAAAACCCAGAGTGCAGAAAACGTAGGAAACAAAGAACACACTTAAGTCTAAAATCCCTTCTTTATCGCTTTCCAGTTATCTGTCTTATCTGATTGCTGGCAGTGATTCACAACCTGCTCTCTAGTCTCATATTGCTTCCTGCTAATGTGCTGGTCTTGTGGTTTCATTTTGTGTTTATTTTAGTGGTAGACAGTGAGTCATTTTAAACGACAGCTTCTTACATGCAAGCTCTCAAAGTGTCATGTTTTATATATTATTTCCCCTAATCTTTATTACTCAATAAAGATGCATTTATAGATCCTTTAGTGAAAAGTTTGTTTCTGTCTCCTTATTTTCTTTTTACCATAAGACTAGAAGTTACACAAATCTACTTCTTTAACGTGTAACACTGCAGATTTTGACCAGGAATGTGTGTGTGTCTGTATGCTTCAGTGATGTTTTCATGGGTGATGAATTGATCCAGGTTTTTATGGGACTTTTTCAGGTAACTTCATACTCTATAGTTTGTGCATGTGTTCCACTTTCTTTTCCTACGGTTGATTTGCTCTGACAGACATGCAAAGCTTCCCAGGGATACTAGTGCAATTAAATCATTGTGTTTAGTGGTGCGTATCAGTATCTGCAAGCTTGGTTTTTTTAGACTGATTTAGGTAATCCTTCCCCCCCAAAAATATCGTCTTTTCTGATTTAACCTAGATTTTCTTATGTTATTTACAAAGTTTAGCTGTTAAAGTTGAATCTGGAGAGATTTCCTCAGGGTTCCATGATATTAGCAAGATATTAAATTTCAGAATTATTGTTAAATATTGGTATTGTGTTAAAACCCTTGTTTTTCAGAATCATCTTCTCTATTTTCTGTCATCATAACGTCTCCACCCCTTTCCATGAGCTTCCATGCAATCTTATTGCTACATCAGAAGTGGGACTTATTGGCAGTGAGTCCATACAACTCACCATATGTGTTTTTCGCACAAGTTTAAATGTGTAATATTTCTTGAACTATAAAATCCTACCAAATATCAGTGTTAGGGTTAGCCTCTAATGGTGTGGGACACCATCCTTATCAGCAACACTGTTTCACTCAACTGGTTTGGCCTAAAACGAGGCAACGAACAAGGCTTTTGTCTAAGACTAATTATATTCCATTTTTAATTCCCTGTCTTGTTTGTTGAATCTCGCTGAATAGGACTTAGTACAATACAATAATACAAAACAAACTCTGTCTCAACCATTCTATGTTGAACTCGTGGTTTCCTGAAACTCTTCATGCTTTGAAACATGAAGACAATAAGTGCAGATTGGCTTGCATGCGTTCCTAAAGTGTCGTGATTAAGCTTTAATCTTGCCACACCAGACAGATCACATGGGAGGATGTGGTCCTTGAGGTTGACTTTGAGACTTTT
Source organism: Valencia hispanica (assembly GCA_963556495.2). Classification (NCBI taxonomy): domain Eukaryota; kingdom Metazoa; phylum Chordata; class Actinopteri; order Cyprinodontiformes; family Valenciidae; genus Valencia; species Valencia hispanica. The sequence continues at coordinate 34,437,699 of OY747709.1, forward strand.
TTCTTTGTTTTATGTTTTCTTGCATTTGATGTAATGTTTAAACCTGGTGTTATTATTTCCTTTGATTAGATATAAGTAAATTGTTCTTTAAAATGCTCTATGCAACTGCAGGTACTAGGTCCATCTCTGCAAAAAATTTTAGTCAGTCTCAATTAGAGAGCACTTCACCATTTAAAAGAAGTCGGTTTTTGTGTGGTATACATCCAAGAATCAGAGCTCGGGAGATTAATTTTCAAAGAATGCAGTGGAAATAGAGAAGACATTATTTAACATATAAAAGTATTAAAGTATTCATTTTTAATAACACTTTTTGGCTTAGTAAGACCTAAAGTAATCTACAAGCTATTCTAACTGCATGAAGCATGCTGCTGCGTTTTCTTTGTACTTGAAAGTCGGACTTTCTGAATTCTCAATCAGGAAAGCAACAAGAAACCCCCTGAAGTCAGTATTCCAACTCAGCTAGTAGGAGCTTGCTAAGGAATCCCAAATTTAGTTTTCAAGATGGCTGCACAGCTACAAGATATATTAAGTATTAAGATTCCTAAATAGCAAGTTGAATTAGTACCTCTAGGTGTTTGCATGTCAATAAACCATTGGCACAAAAATTGCTGTAGAAATATCTATTTGTGAATACGTTCCTTCAGTGTTTAAACACATAAAACGTAGAAAAATACATTGTTTTCGGCTTTTATTGCTAATAGTAGCTAGCACAAAAACAAGTAGCAAATCCCACTGTTATCCAACCTGCAACTAAAAATCTCTCAACTCAGATGTGATATCATTCCCAGCTCAAAGGTTTGACTTTTGAGACAAATTAAACATTGCATGTACAATGTTAAATAAAGTTTGGAAATATACAAAAATACAGTTTTTTTTTAAAGTTTGAAAATGAAACCCTCAAGATGGCCATAATGAGATTTGTTACGAAACATTAAAAAGCAGAATACAGTATGTTGACTCTGATTGATCTGATTTTATAAGTGCTTATGAAGATTTTTGAGCAATATAAGGTTTTATTACGAAATTATAAAAATCTGCTTAATTTAATTGACATTGGTTGCTTTACTGTGAAATTATATTTCACCTTCTCTGGAAATAAACTAAATACAAGTAAGTACCTGCATGTATTTCCAAATGTGTTGGGGTACCCTTTTTAAATTACTATACCAGGCAAATCTGTTTGCGAGTACTATCTCCTCCTGCTTACAAACAATGGTCAAATTTTGTTTGACCACAAAGCCCAGATAACATATCTGCATCATTTCTGGTGAGGAGTTTAAAACTATAAATGCTAGCAGTTTTCCTGATGCTTGTGCAGTTAGTTAGCTGCATATTTTCTTCATACAGTAGTTGCTTTTTAAATCTGAGCCTAACAGCAGAATATTCACTGCTGCAGGTGTGTTTTTACACCTGCAAACACACAGAAGACATGCAAAAATTATTTACATAGAATTTACCGTGTTGTTAGGAAATATCAAATAAAGCTTTTCTAGACTCATCAACCATGGTTTCATTGTGCAAATTGCATGACTCAGTAATTGTTGATTGTTAATTTGTTCACTTACCTGGTGCAGAAAGTTACTGAATCATTGGTTTGGTATTTTATTCAAATAGGATGTATTCCTATCTGAACTTTCACACACAAACTCTACAAGAAAATAAAAATGTTAAAATGGAGTTGGTGTTTAACATTTGCAATTTTTCTTTAACCGCATTGCAAATTTTCCATCAACAGCTAATGTTCAGTCTGTACCTAATGTCTCTCGATGGCTTTAAACTCGCAGCTTTCTTGTTTCTTTAATTCCTGTTGATGCTCAATATCAATGCTACCTAAATTTCTCTTTTTTATTTGCCATGTTTACCATCAGTCATTTTATGAGTGATTATTTTAATGCAGCTTTGTGTGATTGCAACTAAATGCAAGTATTTTGACAGTTGGTGCTTCCCACTCAGGAGTAGCTACCACTAGCTTATCCTGTCAGACTAGTCTTATTAACTAAGCCTCTTTCTCATAATGATCCACCTGAGCTACTCAGATAAGATACAGTTGAAAAGCTCACATTTAAACCTTGTACCTGCAGTGGCTAATATAATGTGTTTTTTAGGAAAAGTCTGAATATGCCACTGCCACTTTAAGCATTTATTATTTCTATTTGTATTTCAGTTAATGCTCTAATGAACATTTAAATACTTTTTTCCCATTAAACACCCTGTGTATTTTTTTTCTTTTATTATGCTCTTTTATTCTTGCTACTATTTTAATGTGTTTCTTGTGCACAGGTGCACATTGTCTTTGTCATTTTATACATAGTAGTGAGTTTCTTCAGAAACCTGCAAATGTTTTCCTGTAAGACCTGAAGTCAAGACTTGAACTCCCAATTGGGCAGACATTGTTCTTTTATTTTAATTTAATTTTTTTTTATTTTTTGTTGCTGCCTCTGAAACCTTATCCACAAACTCTACTGGTGTTTTTATGCAGTAAACCCTCTGAAGCACATTATTTCCAAAGGCTGTCACACTCCACAATAATGTAATTAACACATGGGAAAAACAAATCTTTTAACAGACTAACACATTTATTCTTGTGGACTTCATCAAGGTCATCATAAAACATAAAACAGTTTGCATATACATAGAAAAGGTGTAAAATAGAAAGGAAATTAAATAACCAATCACACATTAACACGGAAAGCCTGATCAATGAGCACATAAAGGGCTGGGTTGTTAGAAGCTTGGTAGCCTAAGCAGACAAATTTATATATTTATAAATTTCGATTTAGGTGAATCATACACATATTAGCAGTGGCTAGTTTCCAAAAGCTCTTTGAAAATCCAAAAGCAAGGAAAGTAGACACAACAATCATAAAAACAGAAAATTCAATATAAAGATTATGGATAAAAACACAAATTAAATGCCAATATCATTATTCAGAAATATTGGAAATGTAAGAAATTGCAATAATTATTTAAAAAACATCCTAAAAATATCATTACTCATTAATAAAAGAAATGGAAAGGTGTGCCGATACATATTATTACTATGGTAACATACAATTACTATGCTGCTCTCTTCTCCTCATTCTCTGTCCTGTCTAGGTCATCTGTAAACCGCATATAACATCAGATTTCTTTTATTATAATAGATGTTATCAAAAGATAATCATAAAAGCCAATATATTGCGATATATCGTATCGTCTCCCCTGTTTTGCAATACATATCGTATCGCCAGATTTTTGTCAATACACATCACTAATAGATCATATTTTATTGAATAAGACAGAGAAACAGCTTTATTAATTAAAATTATTTATGGGTTTTATGTATTTTTGTTAACTCCAATCTTTAAACCCCCTGTTGTGTGTCTGATGTCTTGTCACTCACTCTAGGCCCAACTCCCTTTGTATTACAGCCATGCTTTTATTTTCCTGTAACACCCCAAGATCATCACTGGCCCCCATTTAGCCCTCTTTAAAAACGCCCTTGATACATCCCTGCTCACCATTCTTAATGAAGTATTTTTAGGCTTATATAAACATTACTATTCAAGCATGATTACCTATAATCTTTTTAAATACTGAACTGACACTGAACAAAACTGACTTGAGTTAAACACGGCAGGTCTGATCCACATTATTCAAACTCTTAGAGAAGTTCTTTCTTTCTTTCTTTCTTTCTTTCTTTCTTTCTTTCTTTCTTTCTTTCTTTCTTTCTTTCTTTCTTTCTTTCTTTCTTTCTTTCTTTCTTTCTTTCTTTCTTTCTTTCTTTCTTTCTTTCTTTCTTTCTTTCTTTCTTTCTTTCTTTCTTTCTTTCTTTCTTTCTTTCTTTCTTTCTTTCTTTCTTTCTTTCTTTCTTTCTTTCTTTCTTTCTTTCTTTCTTTCTTTCTCATATTTGTTTTGTTTGTTCTGCTGCTGCAAAATCTCCCTATAGCTAAAATTCATAAAGCAGCTCTGTCTCAAAGTTTCATCGCTGTGCGAACAGCTGAGATGTCTGTGCAAAGCTGTATCTGCATGGCAAAAAATCTTCTACTGCAGTGCACATATTAAAATATAACTGCATGTTTCAGAGCTTTGCGAGTTCTGGTGCTGCTAAAAGCAAGCCGCCAGTTATGGGCCGGGAGAAAGCTTCCAATGAGCACTCCGGGGATGAGGAGCTGTAGTGAGATCAATGGGGAGATCAGACGGACGAACACCTGTTTTTTTAAAGATTTTTTGTAATTTCTATCTATTTGCAAGGTTAGAAGAGAAGCACATTAGTTAAGATGTCTAACGATTTTAAGTTTTTCGCTGAACAATTTTAACTTAGGTCGGTACTGTCCGACGTGTTTTCGCAAACACTGCTGTCCGGAATGATTTGCCTAATGTTCACATAATCTCAAAGACATAGCTACCGGATTTCAGTTATTAGTTTGTTTACCTGTTTTATGTGTTGGCCCAGAGTTTTGCCACACATTGCCACCACAACTGAAGAATCTGCTAGCAAGAATAATGTGCTTTGAGACTTGAAAAGTTTAAGGGTTTTTGTTCATTACTCTGTGATTTTTGCATTCAGTGTTCAGAAAATAGCAGCAGGTGCTGCTCAAATCTCATTCAGTCTTTTCTTGGTTTAGCCGCCTGTTTCTTTAGAAGGCAGTCACCTCAGATGAGGCTTCGGGTCACACCTCTCTCCAATACATAACCTAAATTATATTGTTTGTGTTAGCACTGCAAATCACACCTCTGGTGTTTTTAAGTACCTCAGCCCATGTGTGCAAACATTAATGTTCTAAAATGAGTCAAATGAGACCATTCTGCCTGCAGGACCCTCATTTCTGGCCCATGGCTGCCATTTGCTGAAACTGCACATTTGCCTTTATTTCCATTAGTCTCCTGCTTTTCGTCTCCATGTACTCAAACTTCCTCTGACTTATTATTTTTTCCCGTTCTGAAGGAATAAATAGATTCCTCCCTTCATCTCTTCATCTGTTTCTTGTTAAAATTGATTACATGTCAGAGAATACTTTGGATTTTTTTCAGCCTGATTCTTCTACTTCTTTTTATAAAAGTTTATTGTCCTACATAGGATTTGTGGAGGTTTGAGTGGTGAAAAGGATCACAGACATATTGGTAAGAAGAAAGAATCAAAGTTGGTGATGGTAAGTCATTTTCCATAAGGAGGGTGCAGCACACCGTCTGGAGCAGACAATGTCTGCCTGGCTTTCATTTATCGGGACTGTATTGCATGTTGTATAAACATGGGTCATATTTATATTTATGTTATATAATGCAACACTTAAAATCCCCACTATGAACCACTGGTAGAGTATTTATTTGGGAAAAATGTTGCTTCTGAGCTCCCCTTTTATTTTTATCTTTTCGTTTAAATTACACATATGTGACCAGCCAGCTGGAACGGTTGTGATTGAAAGTCTTTAAACCCATTAGTCTACATTAGTTCTGCAAAAGCATGAAGAAAACAGCTGTAAGATCCATGTACATGTAAGTATCCAGATTGTATTTCAGAGGTCTTAACCCTGTCCCTTTTCCTTTGACCTGGTTGTGTAATGTGTTGTTTAGTGGTAGTATTAAACTGGTAGTCATGGCTTCTTATAAGGAATGAGTCGTTATGCAGTGGTTTCGGGCGCCCTGAAAGTAGTTTTTCATTTGGACACTCTCTTTCTCACGCTAGCTACCAATTTTAAACATATGTGGTCAGAGGATCTCCCACTCTGAGTCAGTTTCATACTGTGAAACATGAGAGCAAGCCTACAAATCAACTGAAGGATGTACATCCTGAGCAAACATCTAATACAGTAGAGTTTTTTTCTTACATGCAAATGCCCTTTGCATATGAGCCACTTGTACTAATGATTAACCATACAGAAGTTCATGCTTTCTCTGGAAATAGTAATTATTGGGATTGTAAATTAAACTCAAACAAGCTTTACACTTAATATTCAGAAACTTTAAACATGTAGTGAAACTTTTGGCTGCTTCCATCTCTCTCTCCTATAATTTACACCCCCTGCTGTTCTCTTGGCTTTCTAATTGTTTTGTGATACAACTTGGTGGTGTGGAAAAACAACTTTTTAGCTGAGTGAGGATGGGCTGTACAGTCTAATATGAACACCAGTATAGCATATATGCACAGAGGGTCTGGTGTAGGGATGTTTGATTGAAGTGTGAAGAACAAATCCATCCATCCTTCCATCCAACAGTCCAACCATCCATCCAACTGTCCATTCATTATTCCTTGTTTCAGTTTCCACATGCAAGGTCATCCACCATAATATCCAGTGCAAACCTTTGCAATAATACTAAAATACAAATGAATAGAGAATTCCAGAAATATGAGTCTAGAAAAGTTTAGACTTTAGACATGTGATCCCCGTATAAAGCATATAGTTGTCACTGCAGTTTCACTATCCTTCTTTTCAAATATGTTTTCCTCCTCTTCCCTCTTTGTCTCCTGTTTTACAAGCACACATTCTGTTAGTTAGGTTAATAAACAAGAATTTATGGTTTTATGTTTTATGATTTTCAGATGTTAACATTATATTTTGTCAGATGGCGACTAACCTTTAAGTTGTACTGAGTTTAATTTCCCTCAGTGTTGAGGGAGAATAGAGCTGGAGTGGATCATTGAGAGCCATGGCTCAAGATTAAAAGTAATTCAACCCTCTTCTTTTTATGTTATATAGGTAAAAAAAACTAGTTATTATTATTTAACAATATTTATCTTGGCTATAATTCCATTGACCTGTTGGGGTAGCAGTTTATTTTATGCCCTGTATGCAAAGATCAGATTATCCATCAGGATAAGAGAATAAAGGCTAACAATAAATGTTGAATAAACAGATCATCCCATTTATTGTCAATTTAAGATTCCATTTGAAAGGCTTTTTTTCAATGTTCTAGTGCTTGTTCCATTAAAAAACAACAAACATTATTTGTTAATTCCGCCAAAGAGAATATTTGATGGTTCCTGTAGGGTAGATGGGGTTCGGGTTAGATCATGCATTCCTAAAATAAAGCAATTTAGTTGAAACCGGTTTATGTGTGTACGTGAAAAAACGTGGAAGTGCTTAGCTTAGGCACAGCTACAGAGGGGCAGAAAAGAAAGAGAGAGGGAGGGCAGAAAGACAAAGACAGTATGACTCTGAGAGCCAGTCTCACTGACAGAGTCTGGTTTTCTTTTCAGTAAGTCAGTGTCTTCTGGTGCTGCTCCATCTCACTTCTCTGTCTTACTCTCTGGAAGTACGTCTGACTGGGAGGGAATATGGGGACGTCTTCGAAAGGAGGTGCGTATACGAAGAAGGGGAAGAAATGTGCTGAGTGTGTGTGTATGTGATGGAGAGAGAGAGGGAGGAAATGAGAATACATGCAGAAAAAAACAGCATGTGCGAACGTTGGAAGTAGTAAAAAAAGAGTGCATATGAAACAGGAGATGTGACTAAAAAAAAAAAAACCACTCTGCAGCAGAGTCTTACTGTGAGTATTTTGCTATGAGCCCAGGTGTATTGGTTTCTTCACCTTTTGTCCGTTTAGATAGAGGAAGTAGTGACACTATGTCCTCGTTCCACAAAGCATGTGTTAGTGGTGAATGTTGTTTGTTTATAACTACAGTAGGTCTGAAGCCCACAGTGCAGACGCAGACAAAGGCTTCTGTGTAAGTGTTTGTCAAGGAAAACAAATGGCTGTTCTGTATGCTGTTGTGTGTATGCGTGTGTAGTTGTGGGTAATGTGTGAACGCTTGCACTAAGGGAGAGCAGTTGCAGGCGTAGCTAGGAGAACGCAGAGGTTATTTGAGATCATTAGACAGCTGCCAGAACTCCTGTGTCCTGACTCTTCTCCTCTCTGCTTTTCTTTTCTCCTCTTGCACGCCTTCAAGTGTTAAACATTGTGGAGCAACAGTTGCAGGCAGCTGGGAGCGAATCCCACTCTGACATTAGCAGAACAGCTGTTTTATCCCCGTGGCCTTTGCAAGAGAACCGGGGTTCGGATTTGACACAATGGGCCTGCTTTGTTTCAGACCAAAACAATGCACATGATTGCTGGAACATTAGAGCAACAGTGTGCTCAAAACTTTCATCTACTGCTTAAAGATTGTAATTTATTTACAAAGATAACCCAAAAGAGATGAGTTTACCATTTTATATTTTATTTATAACCAGGACATGTGCAGAACAGGCTTTGATGGTCTGCATTGTTTTGCAGTGCACTACATTTGAGTCGGATTGTTTTGCTTTCACTAAATAGGCCTGTAATTGTGGTAAGTAAGACAAGTGGATGTTATTCCCATAGCAACAAGATCATATCTTTCCCAAGAGCAAAATTCATTAATTATGCTGGGGTTTTTTTTTTGTTTTTTGTTTTTTTTTTTGCTTTTTACAAGGTCTTTATTTTCTAGGACAAAAATTAGAATGCAAGCTCAATTTCACTCCCAGAAAAAGAGCAGCTTTGCCGAATGCATCACCTCTCCAGCTGTTACCCAGCTAATAGAGAAATGCTCTGTTGCCCGAAGAATATTAATAGACTTATATCACTGCATTGACATCACACACACACACAAACACACTGTTAATGGGTTTGTGTACTTGTTTGTGCAGGACCGTGGGCTTTTATGTTTTTGCTACCATCAATGTTATGCTACTTCTCATTCCATTTTTCTCTATCTTAAGTTATTTTCTGACGAACTTATTGTTGTGGCTCTGCAAAAACAGATCGAACAGATGTCTGTGGGTCTGAGTGAGAAATAGCAGAGATGAGGAAGGAAAGTGGAGGTGTTGAAAGTTTACTGTGTGATCCTAACACACACTGTGACCTGCAAAAGATGTCATACCCCTTTAACTTTGTTGCATTTTGTCACATTATTACAAGTACAAATGTCAGTGTGTCTAATTTGGATTTAATGTGATTGACCAGCTCGAAGCATTGCAAAATCGGGAAGTGATAGCAAAATGATTCAGGGATTTAACATTTCAACAAGTAGCAATCTAAAGAAGTGGGCTGTGGATTTCTGTTCAGCCCTCCTGAGTTAGTACTGTTGCAAATGTTTTTTGTATGTCTCTGTCGGTTTCACACTTCTAGAGACAAACAATTTTGCAGATTCTTCTTTCTACCCATCAATTCCCTTAACTCCTGACCTGCTTCCTTGTCTCTTGACAGAAAATAACTTACCATACCATACCAAGTTTATTCATAAAGCGCACTTTATGACAGCATGAGAGCTGACCAAGGCGCTGCACATTTCAAAACAGACATATACTGATAAAACTTGTGTGTGTGTGTGCAGTATGTATATATATATATATATATATATATATATATATATATATATATATATATATATATATATATATATATATATATATACACTACCGTTCAAAAGTTTGGGGTCACATTGAAATGTCCTTATTTTTGAAGGAAAAGCACTGTACTTTTCAATGAAGATAACTTTAAACTAGTCTTAACTTTAAAGAAATACACTCTATACATTGCTAATGTGGTAAATGACTATTCTAGCTGCAAATGTCTGGTTTTTGGTGCAATATCTACATAGGTGTATAGAGGCCCATTTCCAGCAACTATCACTCCAGTGTTCTAATGGTACAATGTGTTTGCTCATTGGCTCAGAAGGCTAATTGATGATTAGAAAACCCTTGTGCAATCATGTTCACACATCTGAAAACAGTTTAGCTCGGTACAGAAGCTACAAAACTGAC
>OY747709.1:34452399-34519899 GCA_963556495.2 Valencia hispanica
CTGTTTTCTGTGGTAATCTGCATGATATCAGATTCTCTATGTGTGGAGAAACACCTCCTTATGTGGGTTTCTGCTTTGTGTTTATAGGGGGAATAGCTGTTGTTCTGAAATGAATTTTGGACAGTTCACAGTAATATTAAATACATTTGAATATTATTGAAAATTTCATTTATTTCAGAAACTCATATCACTAAGTGAAACACATTAAATAGATTAATTACACACAAACTGATGTTTTCAAGCCTCAGTTAATTGTGATAATTTTTCCACTAACTTCTTATGAAAATGTGCCATTTAACATTGGAATATTAAATCATACCAATACAAAATATTGCTAATACAGAAATGTGGGGTTAATGAAAAGTATCTTTATTACCTTTTATACATTTTCAAAAGTTACTTTTAAACTGACAAATAAGCCTCATCAAAACACATTCTCTTTTATTGAACTTGGCTGCAGTTTGCAAAAACTGAGTTTGCTAAAAGTTAGGGCTGCCTTATTATAAGAACTACCATTCATATGTTCAATAATTAAATCACAAGTATTAAAAATAATTATTTATAGAATTTGGAAAAACAATGGAAAAATTGCATTTTCCCATCATATTTTCAAGCTAAATCTTTATTTATTCAAATTCAGAGTTCCAGACTGTTAATCTAAGACACTAATAAATAAAAGAAATCAGTTGTTTTAACACGTATTAACAAATTTGCTTATATTTTATTGCATTAAGCTATTGAAAAAGCCTACTCACTAATTTTAATGTAAGTAAATTAAACTACCTACATTCCGGTCACTTTCTTTTAGATGACTTTTTGATAATTCAGCTTTTAGCATATTTTAGTTTGGTTCAGTTTATTTGTGTTTCACAAGTTGTTCAACAATAAAATGTATCCTCAAAAACATAGTTAGCCTAATGATTGTGCACACAGTTTGAAACTCTAGACTCTGTAGTTACATAAATGCACACCCTGCACTTTTAAGTGGTTGAATTAAATGCTATTTGCCTATCAAAAAAGTACAAATTGCAGCTGCTTAGAAGCTTCACATTAATTTAAAAAGTGCATAAATTTACAGCTTCAACAGGCCATTAAAACAATTCACCTGTGTATATCTGTTAGCTAGAAGATAAGAACAATATGCAAAAAAGAAACAGGACTGCCAAGCTTATCACCTCAAGGTCTTGATCAGTTAGTCTGTAAAGAAAGAAAAGGTTATTGTGTTGTAGGACTATTGTAAATTACTGGAGGCGGCACCACATGAGTCTATGGGCGAATAAAATATTAAAATGTCACATCTTAGGGATTTTTAAGTATTAATGTACATGCTGAGTTTGAGTGGGAATCATCAATTTTGTTACAACTGAAAGATACTGAAAATGGCTTCTGGAACTGACAGTTCACAAAACTCTTTCATTACAATTTGCAAGCTGTCATTAAGTGTGAAGTGAAGACATGTACTTGAGTAACTTTGAGAAAAAACTTCTGAAATAGTTTTACTAGACCGTACTTTTTACTTGAGTAATATTTTTATGAAGTATCGCTACTCTTACTTGAGTAAAGTTTCTGGCTAATCTAGCTACAGCGAGTAACTTTCCTGAAAGAAACTAAATGCTTGTTTTAACCATACAGTCTATGGTTTTAACCAAAAATGCATGAAACTCACAGATAGAGTTTATGTTGAAGTGAGACCTCTTGTTTGTACACAACCTTCATCATTTTAGCATTATTTACTATCTGCTGAGGCTGTTGTGCCATTTGGGGGTACCTTACCGTGGTCTAATATACATATACATAAACTACTGTAAGTATTCGTTTCATTAGTTTTACTTTGAAAAAGATGTATTTGGAAAAATGTTTCTTCTAGTCAAATTAGTTCACAATTATGTCATATATTTCTATTTATATATATGCTAGGATCTCAGAACAATGCAGGTACTCAATACTTGAGTAGCCTTTTTACCAATTACTTTTTTACTCTTACTTGAGTCATTTTTTATATTAATTCTTTGTACTTTTACTTGAGTAAAAATATGGGGAAGTAGTGCTACTTTTACTTGAGTACAACTTTTGGCTACTCTACCCACCTCTGAGTAGTGGTGACTTTTTTATTTAAAAGAGATTTTGTTCTAATTTTGCCAGGTCTAATGTGTGATGAGCAAGCAGATGGGAAGAGAAAAGGTCGACCTAAAGCTGAAGGTCAGGACCTTAGGAGCATTCCTGTGAGTATCTCTCTTCGACAAGACCGAGTGTGTCATCTGGGCGTTATTCTCCATGCACAGTAGACAACCCTTTGTTAATATCTGCAAGATAAGCCAACTTATTGTAAAATAACTCGCATGTTCTCATTCTTGTTTCATCATCTCTACAAAGGCCCATTTGATAATACAATGGAAGGAAGAGTTCAAGCGCCGCTCCAGGGTTAAATGTCCATGTTCAGGCTGTTGGTTAGAATTTCCCAGCATCTATGGCGTCAAGTACCACTATCAACGCTGCCAAGGGGTGAGTCACTAGCCTCTGCTTGTCCTGTTACAGTACATGACTATTTCTGCTTATATTCTTCAAAATAGGCTTTAAAGATTTGATTCTTATAGGAGTATTGAAACTAAGAAATACAATTCATGGTTTTTCTTCTTTAATTGTTTATAAGCAGGGTTGGGAATGTTACTTTAAAAAAACAGTTAGTTATAGTTACTCACTACTTGTTCCAAAAAGTAACTGAGTTAGTAACTGAATTACTCTATAATAAAATGAACTAGTTACCAGAGAAAGTAACTGTTTGCATTACTGTAAAAACAGTTGCTATATGTCAAAGAAATTAGATTTTTCTGAGCAATTTTCAGAAGTCATTTGAAATGAGTAGACGAGACGGGTAGCTTACTTTTACATAACGTTCTATATTGCACATCAAAAAAACAGCAAGAGATTTATCCTGCACTTGAAGTATTGTCTTTGTAACAAAGGTTAATAGTTAAACAATATAACATGTATTTAGTATATTAAAGACAGCTGGTGTAGTAAACAACCTGTACTTCCAAGTATTTCATTCACAACAAAAGTAAACAATATAGGGTGTGTTTAACTCTGTAGTTCGGGTGTCGTGTCAACTGAATATTTTCCGTATTTGACCAGTTCGTTTTAAACGGTCACAAAAAAAATATGAAGGCGTCTGTCATTTTGACAGATTAGTATTCACACTTCTGACCACTTGGTGCAAATAATGTGCAGACGTTTTCAACTTTACGCAGGTAATCAAAGAAAGATTCCCATGAAAGCATCTGAGCATCATCTCAGAACTGGAGACTGTACCCAATGCATCTCGTTATCTGCAAGCTGACAGTGCGTTGTAGAATTACGAAGACATGAAGCACCTCTGTGACTGTACTGGACACAGACTGGCGATAAGAGATTGCTATAGCCTAACTAATGATGCAAAAAGAGTGCATGCAGGGGGATTTTCTCCTGCTGAAGCAATCAGAAAAGTGTCGTTCAGAGAGTCTTGCCGAATTTGGATCACTTCAATTGGAGAATTGTTTCCTGATTTTGAAAATATGGGTGAAGGGGCGCTTCAGCCTCCATTATGCACAACAGCAGCGCAGTTTAGCTCTTTGCGAAGCGTTCGGGGTATGCAGTTTATTCTATCAATTTATAGTAATGCACCACATCTAACGTTCAGTAACGGTAACAGCGTTGTAACGAGGGAAACAGTAAATGGTTATATTACCCCATTACTGATAAAAGAACGGCATTATTATCAACACTGTTTATAAGTTACATAATGGTTTTAAATAATAACCACCCACTGGTATTCGATAATGTGAAGGGGGAGAGCTTACACTAGATCCCCTCTCCTCATATCTCCTCATAGCCCACTGTAGCCGAGAAGCTGAGTCATGGCTGTCCGTACTGTGAGGCAGCTTTTGCCACAAAAGTACGCCTGGAGAAGCACAAGCTGTGGAACCATCCAGACAGAGTTAGCAAGGAAGCCAAGGAAGAGCAGCTTCTTAAGATTCCTGTCAAGTCCAACATCAAGAAAAGGTGACCGAAAGTTCAAATTCCAACTCAAAGTTACCAAGCGAATATTGTTGCAAAAGTTTTAATTCTTAAATCTGTTCCCTCTATATGTAAATTCAGGCCCATGGAGAACAGCCCCCCCTCACCAGTGTTCTTCAAGGTAAAAAAAACTCATGAGGTGTCCGCACCATCTCAGAATGGAGAACTGGCCCACCCGAAGAGCGAGAGGAAACTGCACAGTCAGATCCCGGCTTCACAGCAGATTCAGCCGTCGCACACAGTTCAGCCTCAGCCACAGTCTCAAAGCACATCATCCGACGCAGGAGGGAGTGAAAGTGAGGGTGGAAGTCTTCCGTCTTCTTATCCTGACGAAGATCCAGAGCGCATGAGACACAGTAAGAATATTGCAACAAAAGTGTTGTATTTATGTTGGTCGTGTATGCTTCGTCTTTAATGATATATTGACAGATCCTTCATTTTTTCTTTTCTTAAATGATCCAGGACGGAAGCAGAAAACTCCTAAGAAATTCACAGGAGAACAGCCGTCAATATCCGGGACATTTGGACTGAAAGGTCAGCACTGGCGGCTGCAGATAATCCAGCCTTTCTAATGGAAATTTGCACTCTTCCACTTGTTTTAAATACAATGTTACTGTGATTATAAAGCTGATTAACAGACTGTGTAGACAGAATCAGCATTGATTACAGCAGGAATTATTTGATGTTTTATTTAATCACACAATTCTAAGGAGAACTAATATACCACTGCGTCCCTGCAGAGTTGATTTCTGGCCCTATTCAAGGGAAATGCATTGGATTGTATGATGGGCTGTGTCATTGTGAATGCTCCCTATTGCTACTGATCAATGGAGCTAGTCTTTTAACAGCGTTAATGTGGCAACTGCTGAGATGCTTCATTTCTGGCTAAATGAAACAGTGAGTCACATACACAGCTTTACCAACCTCCTTCTGTCTCTGTCTCATTGAAATGCTGGAAATATTCACTGACTCATGTAGCATATTCAGGCTGTAAAGCACTTCTCATCACATGTCAAACAATTCATCTGCCGTTTGCAAGAGTGGTTGCTCTCTTTCAGGCTTGTCTCATGGATGTGTATGTAGCCCGTTGCAAAAGTATTCATAACCCTTGAAATATTTCCAATTTTTCCTCAATATAACCACAAACTTCAGTGAAATTTATTGGTATTTTATCTGACTGGTCACGGCAAAGTAGTGCATCGTTTTAAGTAAGATAAGACGATACTTGCCTTAAAGGGGACATATCATGAAAATTCCACTTTTTTAGCCCTTAAATGCTTTGTGTAGTGAATTTTGAGTGTCCAGGAGTGCAAAAAGCATACATTTGTCACTCCATGTGTTGTGGAGATATTTTTGTAAAATGTTTTGGGTCATATTTTTAAGCCGTTCAGTTTTTTCTATTATCTATTTCGTTTTTTGAACTATTACGTCACAGTACTTGCACTGGAACTGCCAAACTTGTCATGGATTTCTGCCTAAACGCTGAGAGAATCCGCCATCTTTATTTCTCGCTGTGAGTTTGTAGTCCAAGTTTAGGTAATGCCAAAAGTACAAGTGTCAAAATGTTCTGTTGTTGGGTGTATTAACCCGCACAATTCATTACACCGTCTCCCAGCATCAGAACCGCTTCGAATCTGTGGCTGAAGTGGTTTTTGTTTGCGGCAAACACTTCAGAGATGAGTGCTTCAGTAACCTCCGCCAGTAACAAGGGTTTTCTGAAAGACTTCGTCTTATTGAGGGCTCAAACCCTCCATTTTCCTTTTGCTCAGGGTCAGACTCTGGCTCAAACATGTACGACTGGATGGACAACTCTTCCGACATTTAAAAAAAAATTAATTGACAAAAAGTTTCTGCAGTGCTAGGTTGCCGGTTCTCTACCAAATTACAAAACTGGCTGAATGGGGTGTAGTGGACGGTTCAGCGACCTGGAGGGGTGCGTGGTATGCAACACGTCTTACACATTTACTTGGACCGCACCAAGACGAGTCATTCTGCAAACCCTGTTCCGACACCTCTGAACAGGGGTAGAAGAGGAGCCTATAGACCTACTATAATGAGAAAATCCGACCTAATAACTGCAGTTCCACTATATATAGACCACAACAAAATGATTTAGATGTAAAAAGGAAAAACTTAAAAGCATTATATGTCCACTTCAAAATATTTTGAGAGTAGTAACCTAATTAGTAAACAGTTTAATTTACAACATTATGAAGACCAAGGAAAGCAGTAGATAAGTCTCAAAGGAAAGTTGTGAAGAAATGTAATCAGGGTTAGTTTATAAAACAATATCCGTTCTTTGAACATCTTATGGAAAACTGTTTATTCAATCATTCAAAAACAGGGACAGTATTGCTCGACTTCAAACCTAGCAAGACATGGCCATCTATCTACATTGAAAGGTAAGGAGAGCAACAGTCAAAGATCCAACCAAGAGGTTTATTACCAATAGTTCGAGCATTTACGGGTAGAGGCAAGAAGAATGCAATTGTTAAAAGAAAGCCTTTAAAGTATTATGTAGGGACGCTTTGTAGGGGACGGCTAGAAAACATGTGGAAGAAGGTGCTGTGATCAGATGAGACCAATAATAAAACAATATTATATGTTTTCCCCTACATGCACAACACTATGTGTTGTGGAAAATGAGCAATGCACATCACCCTAAACACACCTTCCCTACAATGATCATGCGTTGAGGTTGCCTTTTCTTCAGCAGGGATAGCGAAGGTGGTCAGATCTGATAAGATGATGGATGGAGCTAAATATAGATCAATACAAGAAGAATACCTTAAGCAATTGCAACCTCTTTGACTTTGGGGCACAGTTTACCTACCAGCAGAACACCAACTAGCTAAAGTAACAGTAGAGTAGTCTAGATCCAAGGATATTCACATTTTAGAATGGCCCAGTCAAAGTCCAGACACATTCAATTGAGAACTAAATTCAATTGAGACTTATTAAATTAATCCTCAAATAGATAGCCAACGCTTTCTTTCTGTGCTTAAACTATTTATAAAAAGAAAATAGATTTAATGTCTCTAGATGTGCAAAGCTGATAGAAACAAACACCAAAACAGTGGTTTCTACATCACATTGACTTAAAGGGAATGAATATTAATGCATTTTATATTTTCAGTACAAAAAAAGTGTAATTTTCCTATTACTTAACAATTATAAACTACTTTGTGTTAGTCGGTCATTAGAAAGCAAAAAATTAGAAGTTACTGGATTTAATGTGCAAAAGTTCACATGGTGTAAAAGCTTTTTCAATGCATATATTTTGCTAGAGCAATTACCTTTCCTACTTTATGTTATGGTATATAAACTCTGGTTTCTTGTTAAGCATTGACCATCATTTTCTCTTCACTGTCAGATTCTCACTCCATTTTCTTAAACTGTTTATTTACCAAATGAATTACTACCATAGCTGTATTTTCTCTGTGTGTGTATCAGGCATGACTAAGGTAGAGGAGAAGCTGAAGGCAGGTCGTGTGAAGAGACCAGAAGGATGTGGGTTCAGTGATGAGCCTCAGAGAAGACCTATATCTGCTCAGTCCTCCAAGAAAGAACCACCGACCGCAAGCTCGGGTAAGATCCTTGATTATATCTTTCTATTAAATCTTTAAATAAATTAATTTATAAAAATGAGTCTTGATAAACAGTAAAAAATTGTATCTTTGAAAATACAATAAGTTAACCTAGGCTGATTATATACAAAATTGTATATTTAAAAAAAGGATTTCTAACAATAATTTGTTCTTATAGACTGTCATAATCCACAGATTATAGATTAATCTAATCTGATTTTAGCCAATTTACTTTCTAATGACGTTGTTGAATTTCACCCTCCATTGAAGTTTTTTATGAAGCTATGGCATTTTTTATTAACTTTGGCAATGCCACATACTTTTGACATATTTTAAAAACCTTACATTTGTGTTCATTCATGGATTTTCTGACTGCTTCATCTTCCTTAGGATCAGACTCCAGCCATTATTATGTAAGAGCAAGTAACATGTGAAAATGTTCGCAAGTCTTTTTCAGGGCTACTTTTAAAATGACTTAGGCTAGGAAGCCTCTCATTACATTTATAGGCGTATGAACTTGTGCTTTCATTTGAGAAGTTAAAGTGATTATCCCTGTCTGTCTATCTTTCTTTGTATTTTTTGGTGACCTTGTCTGTTCAGTGTGCATCAAAAAACTGTTTTTGTGAACATTTTAAAGCAAATCTGTTAGATGTATTCATGTAAACTGAGAAAAAGCATTTAAATGATCCCAATCCGTAATATTTTACATGCACCTAACAGAGCTTTCCTATTTCCTATTTGTTGCTCAGGTGGTGTTTCTGACACTCAGTGGCAGCGAACAATCTCAGAAAGAGGTGAAGTGGTGTGCCCGACCTGTTCCATTGTAACCAGGAAAACAATCCATGGTCTAAAGAAACACATGGAGATCTGCCAGAAGGTAAGCAAGCAGTATACCTCTTTACCACAGAGGAAATCCCAAAAATGAATACAAATGCATCATATTTCTGAGAGTAGAAGGTAAATATGAAGACTGTGTCATATCACAGTTCTCCCCGGTGGTAGGAAACATATACCATAGTAATTCAGCCCTCCCATTCTTCTGCCTGTTGCTGCACTCTGCTACATGTATAACTTTTCCTTGGCTCAGAACAAAGACAAACTCAGCTGTTTAGAAATTGTTTTGGGTGTGAGACAAACACACAGTCAGGGTATGAAAACTAAAGTAGTTCAAATCATGTGTTTTGTTAAGGTAAGACTATTTTATAACTATAGCTGCCAAACTACAACAAGCATGTCTGTAAAAAGGCTAAGTTCTGCCATGCGACTGGAGCACGTAGCCCAACTAATTAATTATACCAGTAACATTATTAGCTAATACACATGTCCGTTTCTGACTTAATGGTTGGGAAAACTGCTCATAATTGATCACTCTTACAGCATAATTTGTAAGAGTGCTTTAATAACTGAGCTTTAGTGGTTACGCTTAATTTATTCTCTACCAATCATGTAATAATACAGTGCAGGAGGTGTTTGATAGATTATGCTCATTCCCACGTTTCCTGAAGGCAACATGATAGAGGGATGTCTTCAGCCTCCTGCGCTCTGCTGCCACTCATGATTCCACTCCCCTCTCTGTGTAGACCCGCCCACCACGCCAAATCAGGGCCAAAATTTTGAAACTGAAAAAAAGGAATCTGAAAGTAGAAAAAGGATCTGAAGCTGGAAAACAAATCAGAAACTGTAAATAACTTTTTTGACCTTAATTAGAAAGATCTGAATCTGAAAAAATATAATCTGAAACTGAAGGAAAAAATTCTTAAACTTGAAAAAAAATATAATTCTGAACATTTTGAATTAGTTTATTAAAAAATTAAAAAATAAAAATACCATTGAAATTTCAATCCATGTAATCATTCAATACCATTTCATTTTATTTTGCGCCCAATTTTTTGTTTTTCAAAGTAAGCAATAAAAACTTGACTTTCGTTTTCAGCTTACATATTTTCAGTTTCCAATATTTCTTTCAAATACACAAACATTATGGCCCTGATTTAACTCCATAGTATAGTAACAGTATCTAGTAACAAGTTTCAACTCTACATTGTATGAAAATGATCTAGAAATACCTTAATATTCTTCAAGTGCTGGGTCTTTATTACCAACAGTGTTATAGTGACACAACCCAGGTTGATCAGTGCTTAACTAACTTAACTTAACTAACTAATAGCCCTTTTCCATTGCAAAGAACCGAGAGCCTGTTTGGAGCTGGAGCTGGTGCTGGAGCCAGAGCCAGAGCTTTCACAAAACCCTCTTCATTTTCCATAACAAGGAGCCAACTTGGAGCCACCATGAGCTACGGTGTTGCGTCATCGAAGCGTCACTTCAGAAATCACGCGGGAAGCCTCTCGCCAGAAATAAAGCAGACGCAGAAGAAGAAAACCATAACAACAAAGATGGATGACCTCGTCGGAGTGCAGATGCTAATCGTCGTTTTACAAGCATTTGTTGCGATACAGCGGCAAAAGGCATCGCTGTTGCAGTTACTGTCGACAAGGCAACATCCTCCTGCGACAACTGCTGCTTAGTCTTGATGCTATCCATGTTTTTTTAACAACAACAAAAAAACATTCCCAGCAGTCTGGATTTAAATATGGCGGTCCTCAATTGTGTAGGCCGTAAATCCCTCCCCCTTCCCCCATGACGTAGTGAGTGCTTGGATAGCTCCGCTTTGGCCCCCCACAAGAGTAGCACCCGTTTCTGGCTCTCGGAGCTGGTGCTCGTGGGAATCGAAAATGAAAACACCTCAGTGGAAAAGGGCTGTAAGTGACTTAACTCTTAAGTCCAAATCTGCCATCTTCCAAAGCCATTAAAAAAATATGCAGGCCTGTTTTTATGTTTCCATAAACCAAATATGCCTTTTCAGTGCTTAATTTAGCTGTTATTCCACTATAAGGAAAATCCATCTGTGCACAGTCTGGGGCTTTTACAGTGACAACTGTATATAAACTAGATGGCTAAAAATTAAAATCTGCCAAGATCTCCACCCTAGGGATGTGTATTGGCAAAAAAAAAAAAAAATAAATAAAAAAAAAAAAAAAATATATATATATATATATATATATATATATATAAAAATATATCTCGATATATCGTGATACTATGAGTAAGGCTATATATTGTGAATTTTAAAACTCAATTTAACAGTAGGAAAAGCATTCCAAACACTCCAACCTGTTTCACACTTTAACACATCCAGTTTTACTACTAGATCTAGTTGATCCACTGGAATGAAGAAGGTGACAACAGCCACAAACTACCAGTTATACTTTTAATTTTACTACAAAAATTACTGTCATCATTAATGGTTCCATTCAAATCCTTTAAAAAAAAAATCTTTATTTTTGTTTTAAATATCGATACAATATCGGGAAATAAAATATGGCGATATATCGGTGGATCGATATTTACTTACATCCCTACTCCACCCTGTGGAGTAATTTCAACTAGTTTTTGGTTTTATTATACTCATTCATTGGTTATTGTTTTACTTTTTCTGCATTGATGGATCTAGTTTAGTGCAAAGTCAACACTAGTTTTTGCTTCATGTAAATGCCCTTTATTCTCTGTTTGACCCTCACTGTCTGCAGCTCCAGGATGCCCTAAAGTGCCAGCAGTGCCAGAAACAGTTCCGGTCCAAGGCTGGTCTCAACTACCACACCATGGCTGAACATAGCACCAAGGTACACTTGCACATGTTGTGTTTTTAAATTTTTTTTGTTGACACACCTTGTTGTGTCCTTTTTGCATCAATCTCAAACTGAGCCTGAGGGAAAGGATTTTGGTGTTTTGAGAGCATGATGGCTAAAAACACACAGGACAACTTCAGTTTTTACATGTATTGTTGTGCTTCTGATTCATTGGGTCCATAAAGTAATGTCTCATATTGCAATATCTGTCCATTCTGTAAAATGCATCTCTATTTTTTTAATTTCCCGAAAATCTTTTAGGAAGTCATAAACTGGATAATGGTATTTTTATTTTATTGCTCATATTTCTTTCTGGACCTGTCTTAAGCCTGATGACCAAGAGCTTCATTAGGATACCATCATGACTGTTCTTGCATTAGAGCAATGGCACTGCAATGAAGTTTGTTAAATAATTCAAGGCTGATTATTTGTAAAGGTATCATAAAAAATTAACGACTCTACAGGCAGTAAACCTTGAGTCTTGTAGCCTGTCGGTCGGTGTGAAGCACAAAGGAGCTGGTACATGTGCTCGTACATGTATATTTGTCATGTGTGTCATGTTTAGCAGTTTTGTAGCAATGATCAATTTGGACCAGCAAAGTTAAACTGTGTGACTCAACCATTTATCTTCATTATTGGCAGTGTTACAGTTGAGCAGTGGAGATGTTAGGTATGTAACATCCTCACAGATTATTAGTTGGTGAATTATCTCATGAAAATAACTAGGCACTGCATATTTACCAGGTGAGATCATAAATAGTGAATCTACGAAAGGTCTCAGTATTTCTGAATTAGTTTTGTCTTTTGTATGTTGGTACCTACACCTCAGAGTAACTGCAGACTGAAAATGTTGAAAGCTGGAATTGAACCTGTACAATTCTGATTGCAAGACATTTATTCTACCCACTCTAGCCACAGCAGTTGTCCCTTATTCTCAATTATTTATGACAAAAACATTGATCAGGTTTTGTTTCTTCGTACATGAGTTTGGGTAGTTCATTTATAAACTTCTTTTTGCTGAATGTTGTGGTAAAGGTTCTGAGCAAGTTGTTATTTCCACAAATCATATTTATGCAGGCTTTAGGGCAAAGAAGAACCCCGTACCTCCATAGCAACTTCTGCTATCTCAGCTTTATTCGTATGGTGGCTTTGATTTGTTTAAGCATAATTTATTTTTATATTGTGTCAATTTCTCAGACCTTAACTTGAACTCTAGTCCTTCTTTTGTGTAGCAATTCTTTTTACTAAATTATTGGTAAGTATTTAATATTGATTTAGTTTGTTTTATTAATGTTTGCCTTAATTAACTTATTTCCTTCCTATTTTTATGTTAGCTTATAGTAGTCACATACCATTGCTGCTGTAGTTTGATATTTGTGTTGCCTGTGATTTCCAGGGAACTTTGGTTCCTTTGCATTTTAAGTGTGTGTACGTGAACTAGCCTATTTAAACAACATATTTACATACTCTATATGATAGGTGGGCTACACCCTGGGAATGTCTCTAGTCCATCACAGGTTAATGCAGACAAACAAATATTGCTTTGCCTCTTCTGGTTCTTTCTTATCTTGGTCTGAATATGTTAGAGAAATTAAAAATACATGTAGATGTATAGTCATCCTTTTTTGCCCTGTCAGTGTAAATCACAGGCACAACCTGCCAGTAACCATTACTGTTGAGCTAAAAGGGCACCTTTTAGCTGCTGCAGAGTCGCATGCTGTTCATCTCTTGGTGCGTTCACACATGAGTACACATGTGAAGTTTACTCCCCTGAGATTGCTCAGGAGGTCCAGACTCTTTCCAGTGCCCAGCACTTGTTTTTTTTTCTATCTGGCTGCCTTGCCATCTGTTGTTCTGGTCTCGGGTGCGTTTGACACCAGGCAACATTCAAGTGAAAACATGAGTTTGACAGTTGTCATACACAAGCCTTGAGTAACAGCCTCACCATGAAATCATTTAATGATCCTGCCACAGTGTGAACAAATGAGGTGGAAAACATGTCTTCTTTTACAGTGTTATTATTATTTGAGGAAGTGGGTGGGGTTGTGGTGGGACAGGCTTATGCGACGGTGTGTTTGTTCCCCCTCAGGCCTCAGGGAGCGAAGGCCAGACGGGCAATGAGCATGAAGAGAGAGAACGGCTGCGGCGAGTGCTCAAACAGATGGGACGAATCAAGTGTCCTAGTGAGGTATTATCTTCTCTGTTTCTTTCCATGGCCTTTTCTCTTTTTTGCCTTTTATCATGCATTATTATTTCTTTCCTGCATCTGTCATTCACATCTTTGTCAATTTTGCCGTCTCACATGCCAATTCTCTCTCAATATTTGCCAGTTTGGATTTTGTCTTTCTTTCTCTCAGACTCCTCCCATTTTCACTCTCATTTTACAGGGCTGCTACCCAGTCTGAAAAAAGTCTGAAAACTAAGTATTTTTCATATTCAAATAACTATAGAAAAAGAAAATAAGAGTATGGAAAAAGCTTTTTTCTTTCTAGACTGTCTTACCGGCATGTGTGTGTGTGTGTGTGTGTGTGTGTGTGTGTGTGTGTGTGTGTGTGTGTGTGTGTGTGTGTGTGTGTGTGTGTGTGTGTGTGTGTGTGTGTGTGTGTGTGTGTGTGTACATGTATAGCTGTACTTGTGAGGACCAACCTTTAACAGCCCACCACCCTTGTGTGGACATTTGTAGTTGTGAGGACATTTTGCCTGGTCCCCACAATGTTTAACTAGCTATTAAACTCTACTAGTTAGGTTTAGAGGTATGGTGTGAATTAGGTTTAGGTTAAGGTTAGGGTTAGGCATGTATCAGTAATGGTTAGGTTTAGGGAAAGTGTCTGGGTTAGGCATAGTAAAATCAATGGAAGTCAATACAATGTCAACACAAGGATAGCAAGACGTGTGTGTGTGTGGGTGTGTAGGTGTGTTTGTGTGTTTGTGTGTGCGTGTGTGTGTGTGTATGATTATTTGTACTCTGTATCTCTGATGGACTGGTCGCCTGTCCAGGCTGTCCAAGGACTGCTACAGATCCAATCCTGGAAGATGGATGGATGGATGGATGGATGGATGGATGGATGGTATCCCTGCCACATTGTATACTATATGTTAGTTTTATCCATCTATTCATCCATACATTGCCTTGCAAAAGTATTCAGACCTCTTTAACTTTAACAAATTCTGTGACATTAGAGCCACAAACTTAAATGTATTCTATTGGAATTTTAGGCAATAGACTACCAAAAATATATAGTAGTGCATAATAGTGAAAGTGGAGGGAAATATAAAAGGGTTTTCATTTTTTGTAAACAAAAGTCAGACAAGTCTAGTGAGCATGTGTAGTTATCCCCCTTTTCTATGATAGCCCTTCATGAAATACAGTTCAAACAACTTCCTTCAAAGCCACTTAATTAGTCAATAGAGCATTAATTTAATCTGTAAAAATACAGCTGTTCTGTAAAGGTCTCAAAGGATTATTAGAGGCAACGAGCATGAAGAACAAACAAGATCATAAAGACCAAGGAACATAGTTAGAGGTCAGCGATGAAGTTATAGAGATACTGTATATTTGAACATCTTAAAGAGTACTGTTAAATAATCACCAAAAATACAAAACGTATTGAACTGCAAACCTGCAAGATATAGCTCTTCACCTAGACCGACAGGATGATAATTTATCAGAGAAACAGCCAAGTGGCACATGCTAACTCTGTGGGAACTTCAGAGATTCACAGCTCAGGTGGACAAACTTGCTGAGAAAGAAAGATTTGGCTGCACACTCCATAATTTTGCATTAATGGAAGAGTGGAAGTACGAAAGTCATTATTGAAAGAAACCCACAAGTATTCTTGTTAGCTGTTTGTCATGCCCTGGACACACCCTCTGCTAGAGGGAACTTGGTGATGGGTGCATCATGCTATGGAGATCATTTTCTTTAGCAGAGACTGGAAAGCTGGTCAGAGTTGAATTATTAACTACTATATTCAATTCAAATATGTGGCAAGACATGTAAACTGCTGTTCACAGGGTCATAAAAAGGCAATCATAAGGTCAGCCTTCTTTAACTTGAACATTTCTAAGATTAAAGGACTAATATCACAACAGGACCTCGAAAAACTCATCCATGGGTTTATCTTTAGTCGGATTGATTACTGCAACAGCGTCCTCACAGGTCAGCCTTGAAAGTCCCTGAGAAAAGGAAGTGCAATGTTTTACTTAGAAAGGTCTGTATTTGCCTCCTTTTACCTAATCAACATCTGGCTGTGGATAGTGACTGAAAACAAGTTGATGTAACTTGGTTTCCAGAACTGAGATTTTTATAAAGAGGGTGTGGCTGTGGCATGGCAAATTCTCACATTAGGCTATGGAAATACCTGATCTGATTTCTTCAATGAAAGTTCATTCTTCAAGGTATTGACTCATTATGGATTTTTATTTATAAAAAAATTATAATTATATATGTTTTTCCTTTTATCACAATCGTGTATAATTTTTTGTTGATTTGTCAAATAAAATCCTAAAAAAGTACATTGAAGTTTGTGCTTTTGCAAGACACCATCCATCCATGGCCAGTTTGTGGATTGTGCAGCGTCCAAATAGGGAACCTAACTTCTGTAGTAATATCTGCTCTTCCATTGAGCCTAAAAAAAGTATAAAATCTTCGACATGAAAAACATGTAGACAATACAACAATAATTTCAACTTCATCTAATTATATTTTTGATGTTACCCAAATCACTTTATCACTCTGTTCATGTTTCTCACTTTACACTGCAAAAGGTTGTCTGAGAAAAAGATGTGAAAAGTTGATTGCTTGCTGTAACATGTTTGCACACAGAAAAATTAACACCTTTCTAACATCAGTTAGAAAAGATAAACTAAATCCAGTAATATTGTTTATTTTAACATAGAGATTTTCTGCCTTCCTGGCTTGTTGCTAAATGTTCATCCTGTGTCATCTCTTGTCATTGTTGTCACACTATCTTACAAACCTTTTATGCACAAACACGCATGCACTCTCACACATACACATACACATGTATATGCACAGGGTTGTTCAGCCCACTTTTCCAGTCTGATGGGCTACCAGTATCACCAGCAGCGTTGTGGAAGAGAGTTTTCTGACGATGAGAAGCCTGTGTTTCTGTGCCAGCACTGTGGGAAGAGCTACCGCTCCAAGGCAGGCAGAGACTACCATATACGCACCGAACACCCGCCAACCATCACTTCCGTCATGAACGCAACAAACACCAATAACTACAAGAACAACGTCACTGACACCAACAATAATACTGGCAAGGAAAGGGTAAGTGCATCTTAGAAATGACTGATTAACTTTATTATAAAATAGTGTGTTTGTCAGAACAAGATCAAGAATTTCTCTCATTGTGAACTAAATACGTCCCTTCTCTGTTTTTCCAGGGGATTTCTTACTCTCCATCAGTAGGGAAGGAAAAAGAGCAAAACCTGCCCGAGAGGAAAGACTGGCAGGAGAAACTGCCGTCCAGCCACCCTAAAGAGAAGAACTTGCAAAAGGAAGAGGATAGAAAACAAACTAAAGAGAAAACAGCACAAATTAGGAGTCAGGGGGAGGACTTTGAAAGGACCCCTAGTGGCCGAGTTAGGCGGCAGTCTGCTCAGGTGGCAGTGTTCCACCTGCAGGAGATAGCAGAGGATGAGCTGGCCAAAGACTGGGGCACCAAGCGACGCATCAAAGACGACCTAGTGCCTGACAGCAAGAGGGTGAGGACACTTTACATATAGTGCTGGCTAGAATATTCATATCGCTTACACTTTTTTACATTTCGTCACGCCACAGCCACAAACCTCAATGTATCTTAATTGGATTTCATATGACAGACCCAGAAAGTAATGCTACAGTAAGGTTAAAGTCTTTTTTTTTTTTCAAGAAGTAATCAAAACGTTATGCCGTAAAGTGATATTCATCCCGCTAACTCGGATACCACCAAATAAATTGAAATGTAAGCAATTGCGTTGATACGATATGTAAATAGTAAACATAGTCTACCTGTATGTAATTTATTCTCAGTATACACACAGCTGTTCTGTGAAGGCCTCAGAGGTTTGTCAGAGAACATTAGTGAACAAACCTCATGAAGACAGGAACACAACAGAGGGGTAAAGCATAAATGTGTGGAGGAGTTTAAAGCAGAGTTTGGTTATAAAACAATATTTCTAGCTTTTAACAACTCATTTAGTACTCATTTAGTTTAAGAAGTCATCCAAAAATGAAAAGAGCATACCGAGACATGTTGGTTTCACCTAAACTGACCAGCTGGTTAAGGAAAGCATCAATCAGGGAAGCAGCTGAAAGGCCTATGGTATCTCTGGAGGACCCACAACTTAACTAAGAGAATCTGGTTACAGGACAATTAGTGCTTTTGCACTCTACAAACCTAGCCTTTATGGAAAAGTGGCAAGAATAAATCAATTTTTGAAAGAACAGCCTAAAGCATATTATTAAATCCTATTGAGACTCTGTAGCAAGACTTGAACATTGATGACACTCTCAAAACAATCTGACTGCTCTTAAGATATTTAAGTCTACATCCACAAAGCTTATAGAAACATACCCTAAAATGTTCTAAAAAAGTATTTACTCAGAGTAGCTAAATCCATATATCTGGGTCAATCACATAAAATACCTGTAAATAGATTAAGGTTTGTGAATGAAACCTGACAAAACATAAAAGACATAAAGTATTATTAACACTTTTGCCATGCCCCATTATAGATAAGAGCTACTGCATGAATACATAAGCACAAAGAGAATAACAAATATTTTTGCAGGATCTTTATTGCAGTGAGTTAAACTTCGTTGCAGTTAACGACTCATGAAAAATGTTCTCTTCTGTACAGTTGAACTATACACGTCCCGGCCTCCCCAACTTCAGCCCAGAGCTTCTTGAAACCTGGAAGAACCAAGTGAAGGAAAAGGGCTTCATTTGCTGCACAAATGCTGTATGAAGATTTCTTTTGTTAACATGTCAAAACACAGAACAAAAATATTCTGTTTGGTTAAAGTATGGAGTTCCTAAAAAAAGAGTAAATCCTTTAAAGCTGCTGTCCGGAGTATTTGAAGGAGAGAGAGATTTTCTTAATTCCACTACCAAGGTCCCTCCCAAAACACCCCCCCCCCCCCCCCCTCCCACTCCCTCTAGTTCCACCTCAACAATTATGCCTCATATGCATCACCTGTGGTGTCACCCGATTGTATTTTTGTTATGGACATTTCAGAGGTGAGCGACTTTTCCATGGCTGACGCTCTTCCAATAGGGCGACTGTAAACAGGAGCGGCCTGTGTGAATGGCCTCATCATCACAGGTTCGCGCGAGGCGCATGTAAGTTGATTGGCACCCGAGAGGGCGGAAACTTGAATTCTATTCGGCGGTCACTGTGAAATGCATAGTGGTCTGTGGGAGGAAGACGGGACGTAGGAAGAATAACACATGTTGTGGAGCGCTAGCCTTTTATCATAGTAACCCCACTATCATTTTAAAGATTTATAAAACTTTGATAAATGAATATATTCTCCGGACTCCAGCTTTAAATTATGGGATTTTATTTATTGAGGAGAGGTTTTAAACAATTTTAGAATTTGGTAAATACCAGATTATTTTTGCATTAAATTGCTGTAATTCATAGAGTCTATTTACTTTTTTATTAACTGCAATACACACATTTTTCTTTACCTAATTTGTTTTTCATTACAGTAAGAGTTTTATAAATATTTTGACTCAGTCATTATGCACTTGCTCTTGACTTTACTCTAGAATTGTGAAGCTGTCTATTCAAGTGTGTCCGGACTGAAGGCGCATCTTGCCAACTGCAGCCAGGTACAGAACCCCATCTGCAGCAGATCTATCAACCAAATCACATTTATCTCTTGTGATAGCATCATATAAGCTGAAATGTATACAAACAATCCAATATTTGAACCTGAGGTAATCTGCTAGATTACATGTTTCCTCTTCAGTTTGCCTGTATTGAGTTTTTGTCTTTGAAAGTTTTTACATTTATCACCACAAAATCAAAATGTTTTGTATTTTTATCATATTCTTTGCAGTTCAGTTCAAAAGGTGGAGCTTATATAAAAATTCACTACCCACTGAGTGATATAGTTCAAGTGTCTTTTTCCTAATAAAAATGGCTCATGATACTTAATAAAAACCCTAAATTGGGTTTCTCTGAAAGTCTGAATATTACATAAAACTGGGTAATATTCTAACTAAATATTAGCTACAGAGCTATGGTAGTTTACTTGCCATCTGAGGATCTTTGACATCCTCTTCAAGGAGGATAAGTCAAAAAATCCTTGCAAAAGAAACTGCTTTTGTGCCAGGACATATACAAAATCTTGAAATTGATATGACGCAATCAAATTAACACTTCAGAAACCCAATTAAATATTCATTTTTTTCAGTGAAGGAAAACTTCACATATTGGTGGGAATCTTTTTTTTAATTATTGTAATTTTGTTACAAATAAATACCAAAATATGACTTTTTTAGTCATTAAGCAAAATATAACAACAAAATGTCAATGTGTATTCCAACTGAGAAAAAACCTAGGATGCTCTACCTGCTCATAGCCAGTCTTACCCCCTTTGGTAGAAAAAACCTCAGAGAGACACTTCTTATACTAGTTACTGACATCAGTGAGAAAGGTTTGCCCCACTCTTCGTCATTTTAAGTGGGAATAAATATGTGGGTTTCCTAATTTATTCCTTAACAGAAATGTCATGTTTTATAACATTTTACATAACCTTTAAAATGTATTATTTGACCTAAACTGTTTATTTACATTACTTGAATTTACCAGTTTTGTTAAGATTAACATTAAATATCCATATGTCCACAAAAACCCACATACTGAGAAAGACTAAACATAGGCATATGCATGCATACGCACACCGATCCATTCATGAATAAATATAAAACACTGAATAGCAGCAGTCCTCAATAGAGGGAATAAAAACATCCCTGAAGAACACATATTTAAAGATTGACAGTCAGATAGAGCGCAAGTATTACAGATCCATTGAGGTGCGTCCCCTAAAACATATTGAGCTTGTTGTGTATGTTTATTGTATTTTTTAATTAGTTAAGGTTAATCTCTATATTTATACATTGTTTGTATTTGCTTGTGTGTGTCTGTGTGTGTGTTTTTCAGAGTGGTGGTGAAATGGGAAAGTACACCTGTCTGATCTGTCAGAAGGAGTTTAATTCAGAGAGCGGTGTCAAATATCACATTAGTAAGACACACTCACAGGTGAGTCTCTTTCTGAGGAAACTTAAACAGCCATTAAAAATGCACTTGTATTTTGAACATATCTTTGGATATGCTAAGCTTTTGTTAAATTGATCGTGCCAACTTCATCTGTAAGGGGATCGAGAAAAACTTTTGTAAAAAAATGTTGCAAAAACAGCAATTTTCGTATGCCGTCACATTCTTGGATCATCATGCAAAACATTCTTCATATGATATGGGTTTTGCTTTTCACCAGCTGAGCAGTTTTCTGTGTGAATGTGTGTATGTGCAGTGTGTATGATTAGTGTATGATGTTGTCAAGTGGCTGTGCTTAAGAAAATGAAAACACATCATCTATGGTGTTAATTTGAGATCTTGTGGCATTAATTAATTACCTGTAAAGGATATCATGCATTCATTTGCACTCTTTGCCTTAAGTGTGGGCTTGTTTGGATTGAAACTATTAGAGATAAGCTTATTAACTTAGAAATATTTTTTGTGTGGCAAACAACTGAAAACACAATATTCTTCATATAAGTGAATAATTATGCTAACACATGTATTCAGATCTTACCAGAAGTTCTATAAGATTTTATTCCAGTTAAAGACAATGACTCAAACAGTCATTTACAATGCAAAATATTAGCTTAGGCCTGGTTCACACGGTAGGATTTCAAGATTGTCGCAAAAGTTTCAGACCACACATGTGGCAATAATAAATCGTGGATGTAACAGTTTTGGTCCTACAGTGTGTGGTGTGCGGTCACATAGCAATGACGAGACACAACACACGAACCAGTTTTACTTTCCCAAGCTCAGACAGGAAATCTCACGAAACCTCATGATATAAAACGTGACTAATGTCAAATGAGTAAATAAATATGGATGCTGAGGATGAGGCATTAGCAATAGTTTGTGGACTAGTTTTAACTGGGGGGAAAAGGAAACTAGGAAACATCGTTACACACTTTATTCTGACTGAGCTCTGTTTCTATACATTTGTGGACTGCGGTCAAGTGAGCACTTGCAAATAATAAAAGACGCTTCCAAGGCATATCGCTGCCTGTCACTGTGAACACACCACGCATGACAGGAATATCTGTTAGGATTATTTTAAGAGCCATCTCAATAATCGGGATGTGTCAAAAGGGGAAAATCGGGGCAAAATCAGCCTAAAAATCCTGCCATCCATGTGAACCAAGCCTCACTTTCAATTACAGTAGTTTGGGTAGCATCATTGAAAAGTCATTGAAAAAGTAACTTATTTCATAAATTCAGTTCAAAAGGTGGAGCTTATATATAAATTCACTACCCACTGAGTGATATAGTTCAAGTGTCTTTTTCCTATTAATTATTGCTTATGATGGTTAATAAAAACCCTAAATTGGGTTTCTCGGAAAGTTTCAAAATTACATAAAACTGTGTAATAATCTAACTAAATATTAACTACAGAGCTATGACCGTTTGCTTGCCATCTGAGGATCTTTGACATCCTCTACAACGAGGATAAGTCAAAAAATCCTTGCAAAAGAAACTGCTTGTTCACAGAGGACTGTATTCAAACTTATTAATGGAAAGTTGATTGGAAGAATGATGGAAGAAGGATGAAAAATAACAGTGATTACAGAATGTGAAGCAAAGCCTATTTAAAGGACGGGACTGTTGCTTAGTGGTACAAAGTCCTCTTGTCAGAGGTCCCAAAATCTGGAGGAAGAATAGAAACGTACACTTTTAAAGTTAACTGAAGTCCAGTGTGAGGCTGTCATATTAAATGAAGATTTTGAGAGTCATGTCATCTGCTGGCATTGGTCAACTGTGTTTCATGAAGTCCAAAGTCAGTGCAGCCACCTTCCATGGAATTTTGTGGAGATGCTGATCTCATTTTCAAACAGTACTCAGCACCCACCCGCATCATACAAAAGCTCCAATACCTGGTATAAAAAACATAGAATTGGCTGGTTTACTTTCCTGATCTAAACAACACATAGAGGCATTGGGATGTAGGTTTACTTTCACAAGTAAGATTATTGACAGCAAATCCAACCATCCAGATGACTTGAAGGCCATTATTCTAGCATCCTGAAGTTTTTTAAGACCTCAGCAAAACTGAGGCCTCAATGTCACACTACAGTGATGCAGTAATTCAGGCAAAAGGAGCCCCAACCAAGTACTGAGTGCAAATACTGTGCAGTACATGGACATACTTCTTAGTAGGGCGACACTTCTGTATTGAGAGTAAGTTTTTTGTGGTCTTTGTTTATATTCTAATTGTCTGGAAGACATATTTAGGAAATGTTATAAGTTGTAAGGCATAGTCATCGATACAGAAATTCTCACTTCATAAATGCTGCTTTGATTATAATGAATATAAATGTGAGTTTTACATTTTGAACTGAATTAATTAAATACATTAACTGAATTGAGTTCTTATTCTCTAAGCTCACCTCTGTATCATATTCCTATGCTATTAACATTTGTTATCATTGTATTGTTATCAAGGGCTATGTTGTTTATACATATATAGTTGTAAAGTAACATTCTTTTATGTTTGCATTTGTATCCTGTTCAGCTTCTGATTTATTTAATGCTTTTTGTTTTTTTGTTTTGTTTTGTAGAACTGGTTTCGTGCATCAACCAGCCAAGTGGTCTCTGGTAACAAGAGTAAAGGGTTGGAGAACAATGGATTCAAAGCTGAGGTGAGGAACGGTGCCGTCACTGGTAAAAAGAGGGGCCGGAAACCAAAAGAGCGCCCCCTGATGGACGAGCCTCTTCAAACAAAGACAGATGACCTCACCACTCAAAATTCATCTCCAGCCATGACCCCTCCCTCTTGCTCAGCACAGTCCCCAGCCCTGATCCCTGACCAAACGGACAGTGATGATCCAGGCCAGGAGAGGCAAATTCTCCCCTCTGCAACCAGACGGAGCAAACCCAAGAACACCTATTTGTCAGAGTAGCACTGCTTGTATCAGCCCTGGAGTCAGAGTGGATGCTTACAGTAAATGTACCGCCTGGAAGCTAAAAGGACCTTTTCAACTTGCCCCTGGGTAGAAAGCCAAATCAACAATGAAGACAATAAAGATTTAAAACAGTCCTTAAATCTTGGTTTTATACCTTAGAGTTAATGTGTGCTGGTATGAACACTTATCACCACAGTAGTGCATTTTCTCCATTCCACTTCTGCTTCCTTTATAGGGCACACATTTCAGTTTCTGTTCCAACAGCAGAGGCCGTAAACCAAGAGCAAATCCAAACCCTAACAAGGATAGAAGTTGTTAAACAAAAGTAGTGTCCCAAACAGATAATGAATAATAATTTTATTTGCAAGATTCAAATTGCTTTGAAATGATTTAAGAAGGAAACTCTATTAGCATGGTGAAGTCATTTTATGATAGCTGGTGTTTTTTCATGTTTCCTCACAGATATACTGTACATGTACATAAACAGTATCTATATCTATATATCTATATACTCAAAGCAATGACACCATCCTTCGTTTTCAAGCCTGATGCGTCCAGTTGGCTTTTGGTCAGTCACAAATTTTTCAGTGTGTTGAAGTGCAACGTTGTTCAGATGTAATGTTTTCCTTTTAGTTTTGCCTTCATTGCTTTTTTAGGTTTCTAATTCATGTAAGCAAATTTTACATAAGCTAAAATGTTTTGTTTTTTCCCAATGCTGCTCCTTTAAACCGCAGTTCATCCAAAAAGGGATTTTTTTACATTTATCTGTTAAAAGTAAATTACAATAACACACAATGTGATATTATTTAATAGATTTCAACCAAGAAGTTAAACAAGGTCTGGCCAAACTACAGTGGCTTGCAAAAGTATTCGGCCCCCTTGAACTTTTCCACATTTTGTCACATTACAGCCACAAACATGAATCAGTTTTATTGGAATTCCACGTGAAAGACCAATACAAAGTGGTGTACACGTGAGAAGTGGAAGGAAAATCATACATGATTCCAAACATTTTTTACAAATAAATAACTGAAAAGTGGGGTGTGCGTAATTATTCAGCCCCCTGAGTCTATACTTTGCAGAACCACCTTTTGCTGCAATTACAGCTGCCAGTCTTTTAGGGTATGTCTCTACCAGCTTTGCACATCTAGAGACTGAAATTCTTGCCCATTCTTTGTTGCAAAACAGCTCCAGCTCAGTCAGATTAGATGGACAGCGTTTGGGAACAGCAGTTTTCAGATCTTGCCACAGATTCTCGATTGGATTTAGATCTGGACTTTGACTGGGCCATTCTAACACATGGATATGTTTTGTTTTAAACCATTCCATTGTTGCCCTGGCTTTATGTTTAGGGTCGTTGTCCTGCTGGAAGGTGAACCTCCGCCCCAGTCTCAAGTCTTTTGGAGACTCCAAGAGGTTTTCTTCCAAGATTGCCCTGTATTTGGCTCCATCCATCTTCCTATCAACTCTGACCAGCTTCCCTGTCCCTGCTGAAGAGAAGCACCCCCAGAGCATGATGCTGCCACCACCATATTTGACAGTGGGGATGGTGTGTTCAGAGGGATGTGCAGTGTTAGTTTTCACACATAGCGTTTTGCATTTTGGCCAAAAAGTTCCATTTTGGTCTCATCTGACCAGAGCACCTTCTTCCACATGTTTGCTGTGTCCCCCACATGGCTTGTGGCAAACTGCAAACGGGACTTCTTATGGTTTTCCTTTAACAATGGCTTTCTTCTTGCCACTCTTCCATAAAGGCCAACTTTGTGCAGTGCACGACTAATAGTTGTCCTATGGACAGATTCCCCCACCTGAGCTGTAGATCTCTGCAACTCATCCAGAGTCACCATGGGCCTCTTGGCTGCATTTCTGATCAGCGCTCTCCTTGTTTGGCCTGTGAGTTTAGGTGGACGGCCTTGTCTTGGTAGGTTTACAGTTGTGCCATACTCCTTCCATTTCACTTGAACAGTGCTCCGTGGGATGTTCAAGGCTTGAGAAATCTTTTTGTAGCCTAAGTCTGCTTTACATTTCTTAGTAACTTTATCCCTGACTTGTCTGGTGTGTTCTTTGGACTTCATGGTGTTGTTGTTCCCACCATTCTCTTAGACAACCTCTGAGGCCGTCACAGGGCAGCTGTATTTGTACTGACATTAGATTACACACAGGTGCACTCTATTTAGTCAGTAGCACTCATCAGGCAATGTCTATGGGCAACTGACTGCACTCAGACCAAAGGGGGCTGAATAATTACGCACACCCCACTTTTCAGTTATTTATTTATAAAAAATGTTTGAAATCATGTATGATTTTCGTTCCACTTCTCACGTGTACACCACTTTGTTTTGGTCTATCACGCGGAATTCCAATAAAATTGATTCATGTTTGTGGCTGTAATGTGACAAAATGTGGAAAAGTTCAAGGGGGCCGAATACTTTTGCAAGCCACTGTAAATATTTAACAGAAGTAGTGATTTTTAAGGTTGTTGCACCACTGTAGCACAATCAAAGGATATATCTCTATTAATATGTGGCCATACTTTGGAGTCTGCTTTACTATAAATCTAAGCTGTGGAGAAGATAAAAAAAGCTATCTTTTATAGAAAGGTTTAGGATTATAACCTTTTATTAAACAGGCAAAACATGCAAATCAACATTCTCAGAAAGTGATGTATTTGAAGTAATTCCTGGAAGCTAAAAGTTATTGCCTTGCACTTTAACCCTCTACCCTTCTTGCTCCCCTCTTGTCTTTTTTGCACTCTAGGACTATTCAATCTAGCCCGCAACTCGTCTCTTTAACAGGAGTGGGGCAATTCTGCTCTGATGGAAAAGGAAACAAGATGGTTAACTCTGAACTATAAAATAGGACTGTATGATTATCATTTACAGAGCTTTGCAAAAGTGTTCATACCCTTCAATTTTTAACATATTCTTTCATTGCAACCATAAACTCCACTGTGCTTTGTTTAGATTTTATGTGATCAACTAACATGAAGTAGCAATTAGTATTTTTTACCAGTAAAAAACTGCATAGTCTCACATGCATCTATCGGTGTTACTCTGTTGATCCACCTTCTTGTGTAATTACAACTGCAAGCCTTTTGGGGTTTATCTCTACCAGCTCTGTACAACTAGATATTTATGCCTATTCTTCTTTACAAAATAGTCCTACCTTAGTAAAACTTGATGGAGGGTATTTATGAGCAACAATTGTCAGGTGATGCCACAGATTCTTAGTTTGATTTGGGTCTGCACTTTGAGTGGGTCATTTTAACAGAAAAATAAGATAGAATCTACACCGTTTAATTGTATATTAGGCTGTATGTAAAAGGTCTTTGTTCTGCTAGTATAAAATAACATGCATTTTCACCCCAGTTTCAAGTCTTTTAAACCCTCTTACAAGTATTCTTCCAGAATGTATCTGTTTTCTGCTCCATCCATCATTTGAAAAAAATAATAATTCCCACACCATGATGCTGCCAACACCATGTTCCACTTTGAGGATGGTGTGTTCAGAGTGCAGTGTTTGAGATGCACCACACATAGCGTTTTGCATGTAGGACAAAATATTCAACTTTGGTCTCATCTGACTAGGGGCCACTTTTTACATGTTTGCTGTGTTCCCTGCATGGCTTCTAGCAAGCTGCCATTCAACACTTTCATTCTTCTTTCCCCTCTGTCAGAAAGACCAGATTTGTAAAGTTCTTAAATAACTAAGCTCAGGATGCTGTTTTATAATCTAACCTTGCTTTAAACATTTCTACAACTTCATCCCTTACCTGTCTGATGTACTCTTTGGTCTTCATGTTGCTGTTTGTGCATCAATGTTGTCCAAAAAACCTCTGATGCCTTCGGAGAACAACTGGGTTTACACTGAGATTTATTTGGATGTGTTACACTAAAAGATGCTGAATACATATACATTCCATGCTTTATGAATGTTTATAGTTAAAACAAATATGTATAATTTTTCTTGTTTTTATTTACAATTATGCATTACTTTGTGTTGGTGTAGCACATAAAATCAAAATTTGTGGTTTTCACATGGCAAGCTGTGAAAAGGCTCAAGGGGTATGAATGCTTTTGCAAGACATTGTATCCCAGAAAGCCATAACTGGTCTTAATGAAGTTCAGAGTTTTAGAGTTCAACATTTTAGGTTCAGATTTGTTATAAAAAGGTTAGATTACTTGAGATGAGAAGATATTTTAAATTTTACTTGTTAAAAAGTCAAAGTAGGTACTTTAATCCACAGTTCTATTAAACTTTTCAGCAAATGTAAACAACATATTATCTGGTTTATTTGCGCAGTTTATGTGTAAAAAAGAATGACTTACTCACTTTCAGAAAAACAAAGCATAAAAGATTACAAATCTATTTTAGATTTTCTTGTGTGTATTACCTAGATAGCCAATCTGCTAGTTTTGGATATATTGTGATGTGAGGGATAATAAGGGTGCTTTACTTGCCACTTTACCTTAAAGACCTGATACAACTCACCTAAAGTCTAATAATCCATCCAGCCATGACCTTCCTACAGGCAAGTTGTCTGAATTTTGGATTAAAACGTCAAAACCAAGCACTGATGTCAGGAGAACATGCTCGAGGAATATAGAGTTTAATATGTTATGTCTGTTCAGGTGGTTTCATCCCTGCGCTGTTACTTTTTATAATGTACAGCAAAGATTCAACTTGAATTCCTCCTGTACTAATCAGACCGTGGGGTGTATTCAGATGGGGATGAGTATGTTTTGTAGTGTATTGGACCTTTATCTGCTATTTAGGTTCAGTTGACAAAGTTAGAGAAGCACTGATCGGTCCGTGGGCGTTTTTAACACGAGTTGTCCAGACCTTGCGTGTATGCGTGTGTGTGTGCGTGCCTGTGTGTGTGTTTGTATTAAAACAGTTAGCACCTTTGTAACGAGTGGATGTCGGAGAACGGTGGCACTCTTTGTTGAGTGTGATGCTGTGGCACAGAATTAGTTTGTCAGCTGCTTGTTTCTCGTTTCATTAAACATTGCGTCGACTGTGTTTACCCGACAAGCTTTTGGTGTTGCAATATGATAGTTTAGCACTGCATATAAGAGTGGATATTTTATATTTTATAACACCCTTTGCTATCTGTCTTCCTATTACTTGGAAAACACATCTATCCTGCAGTGTAAATTAACTGCAACTTGTTTAAAACTTACAGCAATATACCATATTTAGCTGATTTTGTTGGCTTGCTAATATTTTGATATTGATGTCTTCTTAGAAGTGTGTGGCTTTTTTTCACCCCCCAACGTTTTCTTTGATTGCTTTTAAAATGCTTTTTACCTAATATGGATTTTACACAACGATGTTGGAAAAATAATCGTCGATCACAAAGAACCTTGTTGACATACACTGTTATTTTATCCATTTTGATGATGCACATGATTTCAACTTTTTCAATACACAAAGGCAACCCCGTTGAGAGAGTCCTTTATTATAATTATTACATATAGATATGGGGGCAACAAGGCATATGTATGTGTGTTTGTTTCTGTATTTAGTGCACTTACTATAACATAAAATAGGCTTGAAAATAGGAGTGTTGTTGGAGCTTTCTAGTGACCTGGACTGTGTGGTGTGACTTTTGTACCCAGGGAAACAGGAGGCTCAAGTGTCTTCCCTTTGTCAGCAATGTTATTTCCAAAACCAAGTTTAATCCTTAGAAATCCTCTTAGCCTATGAATTTTACCCTGGTTCGTTTTGTATGCTACCTACTTAAAAAGCAGGAACTGGCATCCGGCTCTGGTGCCGGCCATTGTGATGAAATATTTTAGAGCTGCTTGACAGCTCGTAACTGTTTATGATACATGGGTAACAGATGAAATTAGACTAATGATGTAATTAAGATTTCCATATCTGAAATTAAGCTGTATAGTACTTAACACTGGAGGAATCAACACCTCCTTTGTGTCTGAACTGTTACACTTTTTTTCCCAAAACCTGTTGTATTACCTGTGCATTAGTATCCCTGAACTAATTAATAAAGTTTGATGACTAAATCAGTGTTGTATGTGTAAAATCTTTACCAGTGTACTTTTAAATGTTATCCATATTATATAAAATACTCCAAAACAGCTTCACTACAACTGGTTAAGGTTTGTAAGGTTTGTATTTTTTCCCCTTTAGGTCATTTAGCATTTTCATAAATGACTATGCATGCCCTAAACATTAAAATGCTTCTGCCTCTCCCAGGGCTGCAAGAACAAAATGTGACATCTTTCCATTCTTGCTGTTTGTTCTTGATACATTCCGGACTGATGTTTTTTCTTGTGCGGTGTCTGGCAAATATTGTGTGATTGGTCAGAAATTTGAAGTGGTAGAGGTTACTTTACTTATAAATGATGCGGTGGGAGGAACCTATGAAGATTTCTCAGGTGTCCTGCATTTTTTACTTATTAGATTCAAATTCAATTCAAAATTATTATTAATCCTAAAGGGAAATTAAATGTTGTTGTAACTCATTATCCAAGTTTCTTCAAAGATTTGTTGTAGATGCTGATGGCTGTGGGTAGGGATGATATCCTGTAGCATTCTGAAGATCTGAAGAAGCCTCTGACTGAAGACTCTGTAGTTGTATGACAGTCTGATGAGGAGGATGCTCAGGGTTTTCCATATTGTTCATTTTATGAAGAATCCTTTTTTGCAAACTAATCTCCATAGGGTCCTCAGCATCCAACCTGTTTGCCAACGATCACACATTGCCCAATATGATTGATGGAGATGGTTTACAATTCCTCTTTTTCTCTCTCCTCTTGCTCC
Organism: Valencia hispanica; assembly: GCA_963556495.2. Taxonomy (NCBI): domain Eukaryota; kingdom Metazoa; phylum Chordata; class Actinopteri; order Cyprinodontiformes; family Valenciidae; genus Valencia; species Valencia hispanica. Next base: position 34,482,730 of record OY747709.1, read on the forward strand.
CCTGCTCTGGATTTATGGTCTCTCCTTTTTAACTCATCAGGGTTTTGTGGCTGCAGTTGAGGTATTATTTGAGCTTTTGTGATGTTAATCAGCTGATCCCAGTTGTAAACCACCTTGTTGCCATGGATATGCATTATAACAAATGTCCAAAAAGAGAAAAAAAGTATCAGCAAAAATCCTTCCAGCTGCACAGCATTCAAAACAAGAGAATAGTTGTCCACACAAATAATGTTTCTACCAGAAATGGAGGAATAAACGTTTTTTAAAAGAAAAAAAAATCAGTACAAAAGTAATAGAGCTACTCAAACTTGCTGCTACCTCGAGCAGCGCTATTCCAGAACATATGAAATATCAGAAATAATTTGTGCTCGTTTTTGCTGCCTTGAGCAAATAAACTAATTTATCTGTTCTTGTGGAGTATGTACAGGCTTCTACTCAACCAGCCACGTTTATCACAGTCTTAGTGTTTTCGTTTTTTATTTGCTCTGGCCGTGCATATGTCCAAATTTAGGTAGGCAGATGTTTTTCTTCTCTCCGTCTTCTGGCTCATAAAGATCAGCACACGTCTGTACCAACTTAAATGGCATGTTCTTGGGTCTTTCCCATTCTGAAGAGTGGCTAATGAAGCAGGAAACCAAGATATACTGATGCAAAGTTTCTAGATGTTTTTCTTTTTATTATGATTCTTAAATAATTCAAATTAAAGGCTGGAATTTTCTGCTCTGTATTTTAAGATTATTCTAATGGGGCACAAGAAAAAAAAAAGAAGCTTTTTACATATCTTTACCTGAGGCGTCAATAACTTTGGAGTACTCTTTAGGTTATACTGGATGTGGTGGCTGTCAGAATAGATGTATATTCTAGGTCTTCCCAATTCGTCTCTGCCCACTGGGACAGTGCAAGGAAATCCTCTAAAGGGCATTAAGGAGGCATCCTGATCAGATGTACGAATGTCAACTGAATAAATATATTCAATTTTTTTCAATTCAGTTTATTTATACAGTGCCGATTAACAACAGTTGTCATCTCATGACTTTTCTTAACAAGAAAAGTCATTTCAATTCAATCATACATACATTCCAATCAGTTTAAAAGTTTTCTATTTAAGGAATCCCATCACATTGCATCGAGTCATTGATTTGCAGTTGTCCCCCGATGATGCAGACTCCAACCACAGCAAACCCTCATACTGAGCAAGGGCATGTAGCGACAGTGGAGAGGAAAAACTCCCCTTTAACAGGAAAAAAACCTCCAGCAGAAAGAGAGGCCATCTGCCACGACCCACTGGGGGTTCGAGAAGACAGAGCAGAGACACAGAAAGAACAAAAAGAACTGATGTTAAAGTATTTCTACAATAAAGAAAGTACAAAGTTGATAACAGGACATGGAGGACAAACAGTTACAAGAAGCTTCATCCCAGTCGATGCCCCCATCTAACAAGGCATTGCAGTTAAGCAGGATGCCAGACCAGGTGTCAAAATAACAGCAGACAATACAACTGGAGAGTAGTAAAAGAGAAAAGTAGCAGAGTGAAGAAAAATGGTCAGTCTGTCCTCCAACATTCTAAGCCTACAGCAACATAACTAGAGATAGCTCAGGATGACCTTAGCCACTCTAACTATAAGCTTTATCAAAAACAAAGGTTTTAAGCCTGTTCTTAAAAGTAGACAGAGTGTCTGCCTCACGGACTAAAACTAAACTGGTTCCACAGGAGAGGAGCCTGATAACTAAAAGATCTTTCTCTGATTCTACTTTTAGAAAAACCTGCAGTCTGACATCGAAGTGCTCTGTTGCGAACATATGAAACAATCAGATCTCTGATGTATGATGGAGCTGGATTATTAAGGGCTTTATATGTAAGAAGGAGGATCTTAAATTCTATTCTGGATTTAAAGGGGAGCCAATGAAGGGAAACTAAAATAAGAGATGAATGTGATCTCTCTTTTTAATATTCATTAGAACGCACGCACACACACATATCTATCTATCTATCTATCTATCTATCTATCTATCTATCTATCTATCTATCTATCTATCTATCTATCTATCTATCTATCTATCTATCTATCTATCTATCTATCTATCTATCTATCTATCTATCTATCTATCTATCTATCTATCTATCTCTATAGATATAGATATATACACTACCGTTCAAAAGTTTGAGGTCAGTAAGATCTTTAATGTTTTTAAAAGAAGTATCTTCTGCTCACCAATGCTGCATTTATTTGATTAAAAATAACAAAAACCATAATATTGTGAAGTATTATTCCAATTTAAAACAGCTGTTTTCTATTGTATTTTAAACTGTAACTTATTTCTGTGATCAAAGCTGAATTTTCTGCATCATTATTCCAGTCTTCAGTGTCACGTGATCCTTCAGAAATCATTCTATGATGATTTGATGCTCAAGAAAAATTTATTATTATCAATGTTGAAAACAGTTGTGTAGCCTACAATTTTTTTTAAAATTCTTTGATGAATAGAAGGTTCAAAAGAACAACTTTTAATTCAAACTAGAATATTTTCTAACATCATGATCAGTTTAACTCATCCTTGATGAATAAAAGTATTGATTTATTTTATTTCTTTCCCACAAAAATAAAATTGAAATTCTTACTGACCCCAAACTTTTGAACGGTAGTGTATATATATATATATATATATATATATATATATATATATATATAGATAGATAGATAGATAGATAGATAGATAGATATATATAAATGCCCTGTGTGTCATACAGTATCATGGTCTACTGCACTGCACATGCTTTTTACTGTAAAATAGAAAAAAATAGCAGTTGCATTGTAGGGTTTGAAGTCTTTCAGAAAGTCAAACCTGCACTGTGTCCCAATGAAGAACAACAAAAAGCCTACATGTCCCATGATGCGTCAGCGCGGACCGAACACCTGATTGTCAACAGAGAAAAGCAATGTCTGCCATTAGCTTGGAAGAAAGGCTCGCTAAGATGGACAACGAGGAGAAAACTTGCTCTATTTCCAACAGGTACTCCGCTCGCAGGGTGGGGTCTTTGCCTTGTCAAACTTCGGGATTATTCTTTTCGCATTTGTATTGAAGGTTATAGGCCTAGTGTTTTGTTTTTTTTGTATTTTATTTCAGTGATAGTTAACCATCTTCACGGGTACGTGACCACCCACACTGTTTCTTCCATTAAACTGACACTTATCATAACTGCCAGATACTATGTAATTGTTAGTTCATTAAAAATGTATAAAGAGTAACTCGACGGAATGTCCACTCGTGTCCCCTTTTGTACCACGTTGCCTGAAACAACTTTATATCTTTAAAACATGCGTTAAGCTAGAAATAGTAAGCAATACATACTCTGAAACTTTAACATGTAATCGGTGCGCAAATTAATAGGCTAAATACGGTGGGGCGCTGACGACAGCCCTTTCACTTTAATATTTGTATGACGATACACATGAGTCGCTTTAATATATATTCTATTAATATTAAATTGTATTACAAGAATATTATTAACACATTTTGATGACTAATACTGTTATTTAACATACACGTGTCCTGCCATCATATAGCCTACAAGTTGCCTTTGCATCAAACTTGCTCAAAGGTTGGTACCATGTTGAACCACCAGAGGGCGTTGCTGATCAGTTCACTGCAGTACTGCATCTTCACTTACCTCACAATCCTTAATATTTAAAGTACTCTCATAAGAGGATCCAACATGGTAGTATTTATGCCTGGAACCAAAAAGATTTTGTTTCCCATCCAAAAAGCACCTCTTTTGGACCAAACTTTGGAGTCCATTTCTATCAATACTCCTAAGTCTGAATAATTTTATTTATGTAGTTGTTTGAGTTTTCGATAACTCCAAACTAATTTTGATTGTCAAATGCAGAAACTCCCATATATAGTGCCTTTGATAAATATTAATATTTATCAATTTAATATGTTTTATTGGAAAATTTCATGTTAGACCAATGCAAAGTGGCACATAATTATGTGCAATTTCTTTTACAAATAAAAATCTGAGAAGAGTTTTTTTTGTATTTGCATTCGGCCCCATTCACTTCGCTAAATGAAATCCGGTGCAATCAGTTCCCTTCAGAGGTAACCTAATTAGTGAAAAATGCAAAAATTTCATCCAGTAAGCACCACAGCTGTTCTACTAAGGCCTCAGAAGCTTGCTAGAGAACATAAGGCTGAACACACCATGCCCACTGTAAAACATGGTGGTGGTTCTATCATCATATTGGGGTTTTTCTCATTAGGGATTGGATTGCTGGTCAGAGTTTATTGGAGGATGAATGGGACTAGATACAGGGCAATGCTGAAGGGAAACCTAAAACCAGGACAAAACTGAATCTGATTAAGCTTGAACTGTTTTACCAAAAAACAACAAATGGGCAAAAATGTATGTCTCTAGATGTACAAAGTCGATAGAGACATAATCCTGATAAATTTTCAGCTGTAAGTGAAGTAAAAGTTGATATTGACTCAAGAAAGCCGAATATATATTCACGCTGCACTTTCAATATTTTTATTTGTAAAAAGTACTAAACCAATGTATCCCTTTATGTTGATCTGTCACAAAAATACCAATACTATGCATCAAAGTTAGAGGCTTTATGTTCAGTATTAATACTTTTTCACTGTAGGAACATTGATTTTGAGATTGATCTTTTTCACTTGGTGAACCAAAAATAAAAACTCATACAAAACTTGTAACTACGAATGAATGATTTTAGATGAGAGTTTGCTGCTCTCCAGTGTCCTGGTATTTCATGAAAACCTTGTTTTGCAGGTTAAACAGCCTATTCTTGCTTTATAAAGATTCTTCTGACTAATACCTAAACAGAATAGCCACATGAGGCATTTCATTTCTTCAATCATAAAGATATCAAACTACATGAATTGTGAGAAATTACATCAGACGCTGCCCTCAATCATAATTTCTCCCATTCTACCTCTGCTGTGTTACACTTGGCTTTTCGTCTTTGTAGCCATAGAGAGCGAGATGAATGTTTGGCATAGCAACTAGCCGGAGCTTCTTGTTTCACTGTGGCTTTCTTGTGCTGCAGCTGTCTTCAGCCTGCACTTTAAAGCTACAGCCACTGCTCCAAACCGGTGGTTAAGATTAGAGGAATTCCTCTGTGGTTTGATCAAGGAGCAAAACAGAAGCTGGCTATGTGTAGTCCTAGCTCAGAGTATTTGTAGATTTTTGACATGTTGGTTTGAAGTAAATCTGTTTTGCTTCTTTATTTATTTTATTTATTTATTTTTGTTCTTAACTGCATAGTTTTGGACGAAATACTAAATAATAATAATAATGACTTGATGTTTGTTTGTTCGTCCGTCCATGCTGTGATCCAGGAGGAGTGTAAGGGTGTGGTAGTTTATGCATATTGCCCACGGCCATCCCTCAGACTTTCAGCTGATTGAGCAGGAGTGTTGGGTTTCATCATGGTGTTTATTCCCTCCGTCCTCAGTGGGAGTGTAGCCTGGGAGGAGGCACAGCTCTGTGCTTGCTTGCTTGCTTGCGTGTGTGTGTGTGTTTGTTTGTAGTGGTGCTGACATCTCCAGTCTCGGTGTAAGGCAGAGACGTAGTGAGTCTCTGCAGGGTACAAGCACACCACGTCCTCCCCGCCCCCCTCCATCATCTCCCTCCCTTCCCTCCATTTCTCCCTCTTGTCACCTCTTCAACTCAGCCTGAGGCATCTCCTCTTTAGATTTAGTCGACATCAGAGGACAACAACGGCTGTTTGTCTATTCCTTCCTGATAAGTTTCTGTCGTTGTGTGTGCCACCCTCCTCCGGTCCCGCTGACCCCCTCCGGCTGCATTTTGTGTCGCTAACTGTCCAAACCGTTTGTGGGACATATGTGTTTATGCTAGTGGTGGGGAAGTATGGCTCTAACCTGATGCTATTAATAAAAACTAATGAACATAATCTGGAAAGGGGTAGGTGATCCTCTTAGATTTGCTGGCTTGACAGCCAAAGGGGAGGAGCAGAGAAAGAGGAGGGAAAAGCTGTGCTGCAGTTTCACACTGTCGTTTGCTCCAACAACCAAGCTGTGGACTCTTCCTCTGTTCAAAGAATGGGAGAATCTGAAACCTAAGCAGATATTTTAAGTTTCGTTTCCAACCAAAGTTAATTTCCCCTCATATCTCCAACCCCTCAGTGTCTCTGGATGTTTTGCAACAAGAGGCGGGGTGGTTCAATGTGTTACTGTGCTCCGATGTATTAAAAATATCTTACCTGTTGGCAGTAGTGTTGAACTAAAACACAAGCAAATCCGAAACATTTTCTCCCGCCATGCACACTATACCAGCTTACTCAGGAGCCAGAATATCTGGCTGTTGGACTCTAAGATCTGATGGCAGGTAAGTGTCTTATTTATTTATATATTTTTTAATGTTGTCATCTTATTTTAATGTTCTAAAGGTGGCCTCTGAGTGTAGACACAGCTGTAGTTTCGTGTTCTCTTCGGGGTACAGCTTTGAGAAACTCAAATTATAATTTTTTTTCTGAACAAGTGTCTGGGTGTACAAATCAACTATTCTATGCGTATTGAGGGAAGAAAGACGCTTGGCTTGTTTTGCAACGATTAAATGTCAGTTTGTGTTTGGCATTTTTCCTAATTACTAGGGCTATTTGAAAAAAATACTTTTTTAACCATTTTTCCCACCATCTTTTTTCACGTGTGTGCTCCAAAGAGTTTTCTTGTTTATCTGCAATCTGACCTTTTATCTTCCTTTTTTTTTGCTGTTATCAAAGCTGCCTTCATGGTTTGCAATCAGCATTTAGGAGCAATGAACAAGAGCATGATTCAGCACCATCCACCGAGCCAATCTCTTATGGCACCCTGGTTTGGCTTCTACTGATAACCCAGTTTGAGCGAGCCGCGTCTCATACCTAGCTCTTTTTGTTGTTGGAGTCCACTCCCTGGGTTCACCCAGGTGACACTGATGAGATAAGAAAAATCTTTGCCCATTTCTTGTTTGCTTTCCGACCCCCCTCCAGACTCCACCTGAGGAAGTAGTAGAGCTGTGTAAAGATTTTTAAGGCGGAGAGTTGACTGGATGACTGCAAAAGTCTAGGAATTGCATTCTTCTAGCCTGTAGTTATGGCCTCTGGCTCTTTACAGTCCTCTCTGGGTGAGGTCTGGATGTCTCGGATACTACAGTAAGTGTTGCTAAAAACTGGCCGCTGGTTAGATTTTTTGCTCAAAATAGTTTTTTTGCAAAAAAAAAAAAAAAAAAAAACAGATTTGAAAAGAAAAGTAGTCAGAAGTTTGACTTGTACTGTTTAGTGTTCTCCTAGGATTTGATTGTCTAACAATATTCAGTTAAATTTTACACAATGTTTGTTTTTCCAATAGTCTGACTTACTTGTTCTGTGTAGGAGCAGTGCAGGAGATCCACAGAAAACGTGAAGCATTAGAGAGGTTGTTCTGTTCAGTGAAACCTGAATAACTCCTACCATTAAGCGATTAATTGCTGTATGAGATTAACCTTTTGTGCTGCATGTGAAGCAGCTGTATTTCCACTTTTGTTGTTCCAAACTCAATATCAGTTTCTGTATATGCTATACTTTGGTAATGAGTCAAAGAACACTTAAAGTAATCAGCTTTACCTCTCTGTCCTGCAAAAGACACCACTGTCCATTGTGTTTGATTTGAGCCATTAATGCAAATTCACTCTTTGCCTCTGTCCTGGGAGGGAAGGCCTTGTGCCTTATTTGAATCCGCTTGTCATTTGTTTACTGTCTTCATTACTGGGATGATGCATTTTGTTGTCAGTAGGGCAACTGATTACATGACTCAGCAGGTGGTACGAAAGCTCACTGCAGGGAGAAGTTGTGGATTTTTGCCTCCTCTGTGGCTGTCAATGAATGATCTGGGTTTTTGTTTTGAAAAGCATCCCATAGCATGATGGGAACGTAAATGTGGCTAAATACAGCTGAAATCCTGCAGAACAAGAGGCTGTAAAAACTGGGGTGGAGGTGCATCTTTCAGCAGGACAGCCAGAGCTACATTGGAAGGATTCAGAGCCAAGCATATTCTTGTATTAGTAAGATCTAGTCAAAGTCCAGAACTAAGTCTTATTTGACTTTGGAGTAGGTATTTTCCCTCCAATCCAGCTGAGCTTGCGGTATTTTGCAAAGAAGAATGGGTAGAAATCTGTAATTCCAACATTTGTTTCTACAAAGTATCACCCCTCGGGCTGCTCCACTTTGTGTTGGTCTGTCACACAAAATCCCAATAAAAATACAATGATGTTTTTTGATTGTAATGTGTTAAAATGTTAAAAAGTTCAAAGGGCGATGAATACATTTGAAAGCCTCTGTGTCTGTGCTCTGATTGGACAGGGGGATTCATTTGACTGAGTTGACACCTCTCATCAGCGTGACTCCTAGCCTCGGCCAAATGGCCAGGCACAAATTAAACATCTGCTGTTAAGGTTGTGTTAAAACACAATTCAAGTTTCTCTGGTGGTGTTATAACCACGAGAAAGCTTGATTTCTTTTTCTTTTTTATCTTCAGAACCTCAAGTCATTTACAAACTTTATTATGTATTAAACTTTTATCCCAAGTCAGCTGTAAAAAGCTTTTTTACCTGCTGCCTTGTCTAAAATAGTGTACAAAGTTCACTTGGTGAAGATGTGTAAAATAAACTAATCATTAACCCATGGAAGTAGGTACAGTAGTTCATCGCTGGCACTCTCCTGTTTCCTATCAGTTAACTGGGCCAGTATTTGAAATAGGATAAATAAAAAATTTTTTTTTGGTGGAGATATGATTTTTAAAATAACAGAAAACCTGATTTTCTCATTAATTTGATCCTGCCTTGGTAAAAGACCAACAGCAGACATGGCTCTATTTAAAAACAAGTGAATTCAACAGAACTTTGCATTGTTTGCCTTAAACACTCAAGCTGGGATCTGTTTTGTGTTTGCTTATTTAAAGTGGAGGTGGTGAGGGATCACTGGACCGACTGCTTCCCTCTGTCAGCATGGGCCTTTCTCCCAGGAAACGGACCACCAGCCAGTGTAAATCCGAGCCTCCGCTGCTGCGCACCTCCAAACGAACCATCTACACAGCTGGTCGCCCACCCTGGTACAACGAACATGGAACCCAGTCCAAAGAGGCCTTCGTCATTGGTAGGAAACTGGGGAGGCAAGCAGTTTACAGTGGAGCAAAAATGTATTTGGCAGCCACCGATTGTGCAAGTTAACCCACTTAAAAAGATGAGAGAGGTCTGTAATTTTCATAATAGGTACACTTCAACAGTCAGTGCGTACTACATATGCAGTAAGAGAGAGCCGAATTGTTGTCTTAGTCCGACTGGATTCGGACTTTTGAAATGCATTTATACACCTTGGTCCGGGTGGAGTCGAACCAAACTGGCATTCTCTTAACTGGCCGGTGTCCGGCAACATTTAAATGTGTTCCTGGTCCAACACACCTGAATCAAATTATTAAATTGCCTCCTCAGCTGGCAGTGAGGTTCTACAGGGTGCTACTGATGACCTAATTGTGCTAGACTGAGACACATCTAAAAGTGGCCGGACAATACAGATCAGTCGTCCTGGCCCCTATTGCAGATAAATAGCCTCAAACCATAATGTTTACACCCCCATGCTTCACAGTGGGTATGGTGTTCTTGGGATGCAACTCAGCATTTTTCCCCCTCCAAACACAGGGAGTGGCGTTTATAACAGATTTTCATTTTGGTCTCATCTGACCACATGACATTCTCCCAGTCCTCCTCTGGATCATCCAGATGGTCTCTGGCAAACTTTAGATGGGCCTAGACATGCGCTGGCTTAAGCAGGGGGACCTTTGAAGCGCTGTATGATTTTAATCCATGACGACGTAGTGTGTTATTATTAGTAACATTTGTTACTGTGGTTCCAGCTCTTTTCAGGTCATTGACCAGTTCCTGCCATGTAGTTCTAGGCGGTTTCCTCAACATTCCCAAGTTCATGTGTGCCCCACGATGTGAGATCTTGCGTGGAGCCCCAGGTCGAGGAAGATTGTGTTTATTCCATTTTCTAATAATTGCTCCAACAGTTATTCTCTTCTCACCAAGCTGGTTGCCTATTGTAGATTGGCTCATCCCAGTCTTGTACAGGTGTACAATCTTGTCCCTGGTGTCCTTGGACAGCTCTCTGGTCTTGACCATGGTGGAGGTTGGAGTCTGACTGTTTGAAGGTGTGGACAGGTGTCTATTAAACAGATAACGAGTTCAAACATGTGCCATTAATACAGGTAACGAGTGGAGGATAGAAGAGCTTCTTAAAGAAGTAGTACCAAGCCCGTGAGGGCTAGAATTCTTCCTTGGTTGTAGGTGCTAAATACATATTTTCTCCACAAGTATACAAATAAATTCTTTAAAAATCATGCAGGATTTTTTTACATTCTGTCTCTCACAGTTGAAGTGTACCTATTATGGAAATTACAGACCTCTCTCGCCTTTTTAAGTGGGACAATATGCACAATCAGTGGCTGCCCCGCTGTATGTAAACATTTGTTTTCTTAAGATAACATTTCTCTAACCGTAACAACCTAATACAGTATAAAGGAGAAGCAGCAGTCTGCATGGTCTAAGTATTTAAAAAGGTCCTTAATTTAATTATTTAGATTTTAGGTCTAAAAATTTAAATTCTGTAGATTTTGCATACTATGTCTTTGTACTTAAATTAAAATTAGAAGAGTTTTATTTTTTTATGTATGTACTTGGAGACGTCCATTGGTGGTTATTTGTGTTCTGGCTGAGATGTTTTGTTGTTCTTAGCCTTGTTTAAACTTCTCTGTCTACGGAGGTGCGTAGAGACGCAGCGCCATTATCCGTCGACGCAAGGCCTCTCCGTCACTCACGCAAGGACGCACTGAGTAAAGCCCAATGTTTTAACTATCCGTAGAATGCAATGGAGAGCGCACTTCTGTGATTGGTCAGCCCAAGATCATTTCACCACAACGTTGCTCTATAGTCGATGTAATTAGTAGTCAATGCAGCTTTTGGCCACTAGATGCTTTATATTACAAGCCCAGTCTAACTAATGTGTTCTTTTGGCCATTTTGTACACCAGGATCTGTAGAGAACAACAAAACAGACCGCTGTGTTTGTTTCTTCACATGTGTTTTTAGAGTATTAAATGAGCTGCACTTCTAGTAAACAGCTTTCCAGCTCAATCAAAGCTCACTGTCTGTTGGCCATTGCTCCTTGAGTGGAAATGTGTTTACAAGCTTAAGTTAATAAACTGTAGTCTACCAGAAACGTCACTGCAATGGTAGGCAGACCTGCCAGAAAAATTCTACACCCCCTGCTGTCCTTGCAGAGAATTGCTTTGCAACACTGACTCACCAACGGAGAACTATAAAAGCAAAACATCTTTCCTTAATACGTGTGGGTGCAAACTTGCTGACGGAGAAGTATAAACTTCGCTTTACTCTGTGACAAAGCTACAAACCCCATGATGCATTTTAGCAAACAGTCTGATTGGGAGTTCAGCCTTCCTCATAAACCAACTAAAGAATTCTCTTCTTCAAACTGACTTATTGTGTCTTTCAGGCAAGTAGATCAAAACATTATTGTTGTCTTTTCCATTACTAGCTGCTCCTCATAAGAGTAATATATTTATTTATTTAATTAAAGTTATTCTTTGTTATTCATAAAGATTTTGAGTTTCTTTTCTGTCTTAAAAAGGTCTGGAAAAACTAATTTAACCCACTGAACTTGCAGAAACTGTTGAATATTCACCTCTTATCTATTTTACTAAACTGTCGCTACCTTTAAATCGTATTAAAGATATATTTCTTTTCCATTTTTAATTAGATTTTATTAGTTTGACCATAGTAATAAGGATGCATTAATGATGCATGCTGAGAATTGCAGTTTAGGAGAAATTAGCGATCACTGATTTACTTTTTATGGATCCTAACTTGCTCATTCACTTCAACAACTATCTGTAGAAACTTAAAATAATAATTCTATTTTGTGCGTAAGAATCGTAGAAAATATTCTAATATTGAAGGTTCCCACGCACTAAGAAAACTGTTGCATTTGATCTCAGGGATGTGAGTGAAACCTGTTGGTTCTCTTCTCACTATTGCATATAATGCAGCTGATGTAAACATGAACAGAGCATACAAACAGAGCCCCTTTTCATTGTGTTCTCACCCAAATTGTTTACTATGGTGTGAGAAAACCCAGGCCAGAAAGAGCTGGATGTCAGTGAATGTAAGGCAGGAAGTGAGACATACTCCTACGCATTGCTGCCTCGATGTTTCACAGCCTGAGAGGTGCGACCGAATCTTTGAATTACACACACGCTGAATAACATAAGATATTGGACATTTTTATTGGGTCTTAATCATGCCTAAAATAATTTAAGAGCATTATCTTTTGCAGATAAAGCAATGTTTGCGTATGCTTTGAATGTTATGAGAAATTAATATAATTAGGCTGTTTGCTTTTATATTGCAAAATAATATGGTCACAGGTAAAACTGGTTAGGTTACTTGCTTATTTGGCAGATATGGCGTTGCTCTTTTTTTACTCGCTGAAGCTTCACATATTAAATAAAGTTGCTTGCATATTACTTGACTGAGGATGATAAGATTTATGGGATACCCAAAGGTTTCTGGCAGTCTCAATATAATTACAATCAAGGTCAAAATACTTGCATTTGTATTTCAGTACTAATATTTTCTGAAACATTTATCTGTTTAAATGTACAGAGAACGTTAGAATTTATGAAATAATGGGCCTGTGGAGCTAAAATATGAGCAAAACACTCAGTTTATAGAATTTTTTTTTCACAAAGTCAAAAGTTAGGCTGCCTGATGTTAGAAAGTCATCCAGTAGCAATGTTTCTGTTAAATATCATGATAAATCAACATTTTTCTCTCCCTTCTGTTTGTTATCTCTTATTGCAACACTTACACCTCTCTCTGTGACCTTTAGTATTCTCAGCACTATGATCTGTGGCAGTTTGAGTCCTTCTGCTGCAGTGAGATTCCAAATCCAACAGGCTGAATATGTTAAGCATGCATAGGTTGTGACGCTTTGAATAATATAGATAACAATAACAAATACTACATGTCGAACAGTATTTTCTAATATCAATATTGCGTGCACTGATTGTGTGATAATATAGTTTGTATATACTCCGTGCAGGCCTTGCCATTTATTTTTGCATGTTTACTGTAACAGGTCTTTGTGGGGGGAGCGCTTCAGGAAAGACCACAGTTGCGAGGAAAATCATTGAAGCTTTAGACGTTCCATGGGTGGTTTTGCTCTCAATGGACTCTTTTTATAAGGTACATATAATGATTCAGCATGTTTGTGATGTACCGATTATGTGTGTCTACAATGCAAAATAATTTTTTTTGAATAGTTTACATCAATCCAAGTGTATTCCGATACAGGAAAATAAAACCATAGTGTCAGATTTTGAACATTTTTGTGACTCTTTACATCAGCCCCCGTCTCTCAAATTCCCCACACCGGCCTGAAGGACAGAACTATAGTGGAAAAAAAATAAAGTTCAGTTGGAATCCTGTGGCGGGTTAGGTAAAGAGACGAGTGAAAGAGAAGGAGAAGCCGGACTGAATAAATAAAGACTGTGCTTGAGTACAGTCAAACTAGAGAAAGCATTTTTACCCCTCTACAAGTTCGCCCACGCTGGTTGCGTAATCCTTTTCTGCAGGGGGTCATACCCGACCAAGGACTAGTGCTGCTAAAGCCTTCAGACAGTTTTCTCAATGCGTTAACAGTGATCTCTTTGTACATTAGCAACTCCATTTTTCCTGGTGGAGTAGCTTACAGCCCACACAGAGTGTGGAACATCAGTTTATCATATTAAGTGTGTAATCAGCTCACTTAAGAAGGTGGTGTTGGTGTTCAGAACCTGCCAAATGGCAGGTCTGGGCTTTTCAAAGCACAACAAGCCTAAGGGCACACATACACACACACACAGGCAGACAGACAGACAGCACCTGGTACAGACGTCACAGTGGCACATGATGTTCTACTAAATTTAGGTTCCTAACAACAACTGCTCTTGAAGGGATCAGTGTTTTCACACAAGCATGTGTATATCATCTGGCAATATTTGACTGTATATTTGTGGTAATGTTTTTCACCTATTTTTTTTGTTTTATATGACATTTTTCAAGTGCTTTCTTGCATAAACAAGAACAACACAGACCAATTTTTTTACAGTAGAAGTCAAGCTGTGCCTGAACAATGTGCCTATCCTCAGGTCCTGTCCCCTGAGGAGCAAGTGCTAGCAGCCAGGAATGATTATAACTTTGACCACCCAGATGCCTTTGATTTTAATTTGCTGACGCATACCCTGCGCAAACTCAAACAAGGCAAAAGTGTGAAAATCCCCGTCTATGACTTCACAACTCATGGAAGACAGAAGGAGTGGGTAAGGATAAACTTCCACACGTGTTGTATTGGCTTTTTTCCCATTTTGTCATGTTAAAACAACAAACTATTTTAATGGGATTTTATGTGACTAACCAGCAGAAAAGTGGTGCATAATTTTGAAGTTTTCACATATTTTACAGATGAAAACCTCAAAATGGATGCTTTTATTTTCATAAATCTGGCCTTTGTGGAGGAGTGGCAAAAAGAAAGCTACAGAAAGTCCTTTATGCAGTTTGCCTCAAGCTCAACGAAAACAGAGCAAAAACATTTTTGTTCTGATCTGAGACCAAATTTTTATTTCTTATTGGACAAGATGCAACAACACTGCACATTGCCCTGAATGCACCCTGCCAATCAAAAACCGTGGTGGCAGCATCATGCTGTGGGAATGTTTTTCTTCAGCAGGGACAGTTACACTAGTCAGGGTCCGTGAGAGTAATAAATCAGGGTGGCTGAACACAAAGACAAGACACCCTTTTTAGATTTTTATTTGTGAACAAAAAATAAATACATTTGTAAGTGTGTGCCTCCATGTTTATCCCATGTGTCTCTGTGTTGCCCTATGATGGACTGGTGACCCAGGGTATACCCATCCTCTTGTCTTATGACTGCTGGAGATTTTCACCAGCCCTGTCTGCAAGTAATGGGATAGATTGATTAAAATCATGCATGTTTCCTTCCACTTCATGTTTATGTTCTACTTTTATGTTGGTCCTTCACATAATATCCCCCAAAACATGGATGTTTGGTTGTAACATAAAACAATTAAAAGGGTAGGAATACTTTTGGGACTGTGATATTTTTTCAATCTTTATCAAGATCTAGTGAGATATTACTTCATTAACCTGATCTGTCATTATCTCACTGTTTGTATGGCCATTTAAACTGAATGTTCATGTGTCTGTTTTCCACAGAAAACTGTTTATGGAGCTAGCGTCATCATCTTTGAGGGAATCATGTCCTTTGCAGATAAAGCCCTCCTGCAGGTACCATATAATTCAATATGTACCATGTATAATAAATACTGATCCTCAAATTATTGGAAAAGCCTGCTTTGGTATATTTATTAATTTCTTACTATTTTTACTGTTATTAGATTTGCAAAAAAAAAGCCAGACAAGTTTTTTTAATTGCACATGCATATTTATTTTCTCTCTTTGCAAAGTAAACAAATGCAGAAACATCATACGCATGTGGGCTGATATAAATGAGCAGAAAATGCTGAAGATAAATTAGATTCTGTCTCTATACTTTGCTCACGAAACTTTAAGTGATCATTAAATGTCACTCATTTAATACGAATAATCATAAAGTTTCCTTGTTTTTCTATATTTCATTGTTGCATTCTCTTTACCTTGGTACAACACACTAAAATAACCGGAAAATATTTTCAGTAAATTTTAAACTTTGCAAATGCAAGACTGACAATTAGCATTTCACAATACCTTTATTTTCTGATATTTAAACATGAAACACAACGATTATTATTAAATAATTAAGTTAAATTTATGTCATGTAGATGGAATCTTATATAAATCCCCCAAAAATTGGTTTTCATCTAGCTTCTCATTGTTTTTCAGTGTCATTATTGAAATGTAAAGTAATCTTGACTGAAACATTAAAAACATTTATTACAGGTCACCACACCCTTTGTTCCAGCGTTATTACCTATTTAATAAAAAATAGAAGTTTGACCAACTTGTAATAGTTTTTGTCTTCGAGAATTTCGCCATCCGTTTTATGGAAAAAATATAATACAATTGAATTTTAAATGTCAAAGGAGGCGTATTTACCACCAACCGACTGCCAGTGTTGTTTTATTTCAGTTTTATCTGTTTGACATAAACTGTATCTTTAACCAAACATTTTTAACTGTGTTGTTTCCCTTCAGCTGCTCGACATGAAGATCTTCGTGGAAACCGACTCTGATATCCGTTTGGTGCGCCGACTGAGGAGAGACATCACGGAAAGAGGCCGAGATATTGAGGGTGTCATCAAACAGTACAACAAGTTTGTGAAGCCCGCTTTCGAGCAGTACATTGAGCCCACCATGCGCCTGGCTGATCTCGTGGTTCCACGTGGTGAGTGGTTATATGCAGACTGCATGGACCAGTTCAGAATTACATAGAATCAGATAAAGATGAAAGACGCTGTCTAAAAGATAATTGATCCCTGTAATTACACTTACTTTTGTCATCCTGTCAGGTGGTGGTAACATGGTAGCCATTGACCTGATTGTGCAGCATGTTCACAGTCAGCTGGAGGAGGTAAGAGGGGTCCATACTCAAAATAATACAAAACTAAGTAATGAAACATTTTAAATATACTTCAGTAGAGCCCCTTTTCTTTTGACTGGTTGTGTGTTTTTAAAGTCCTGTTTCCTGACCATTGGCACTCAGTAGGGTTGATTTTGCTCACACCCATTTTATAATTAGCATGCAAGTGTTGTCATGCCCTCTAGTGGAGGATGATTGCACCGCCTGGGTTTTTGCGAGGATTTGAGTGGATTATTCTCTGACTTTCCACAGCAGAATATCACAATGTACATTTTTAGAAAAAGTGCACTTAAGAGAGAAAATACTAACTCTGCTTTTTGTGTGTTGGGGTTGATAACATCACAAGAGGCACAAAGGTCATGCTGATCAGCTGGCTTAGAAAACCCAATAGTGGTTTAGAGACTTTGTAGTATTCAAGACAGATTATGAAGCATTCGAGATGTTTTCCAGCCTGCCTTGGTCCTCTTTTCAAACTGCTTCCATGTTTTTTATTGTTGGTAAAATTTCCTTCAAGGGGAATTCAAATAAAAACAGGTGAATAAAGAGGAAAAGACATGAAAAATACAAGAGCATTTTTTAAAGAAATAGGAAACATGAAGCCTGTCTCTAAAGCCATGGCTGCTTCATGAGTTTAATATGAGACAACATATGAAACTAACTTTTGGTTTTCCTGTAGAACTGCACTAATCACCAGTTTTGTTTGTGGGGAGCACCTTTTTTGCCGTGGCGTAGTTTGCTTTTTTTATCCTCCCCACCACAAACACAGTATCACACATGCTGCTGATGGATTGCTCTCTCACTCTCTCCCTCCTCCTCACCCTCCATTGCTTACAGCGCGAGCTCAGTGTCAGGTAGAGTGGCCTTTATCCTGTATTTCTTTCTCTCTTTGACATCTTCCCAGTTCACCACTTGCTCCAGCTTCTTACTAAAAGGGAGAGAAAAAGTGCTGAGCACAAACCAACATTTCTTCCTCTCTGCCATGCTGGCTGCCGTGATACATCAGCAGGCGGTGCTGTTGTATCTTGTATTAATGAGGAATTCAATAGTCCACTGTATAACGATATGGTGTAAAACTGCAAATGGCTGTGCAAAAAATACTCCTACCCCTTCAAGTGTTCCACATTTAGTCATGCTACAACCACAAACTTCAATGTTTTTTATCAGGAGGTGGGAGGGAAATTTTTAAACTATCTTTTTTTTTTTACAACAAAAAGTCTGGACAGACACAGAGAAAGAGACTAACGGAAAAGTCTGACCTTTACTCTGTTACCCAAACATAAAATCCACTGCAGCCAGTTACCTTCAGAAGTCGTCTAATTAATTAATGAAACATAGCTGCGTGTAATTTAATCTGAGTATGATCATTTGAAAATGGAAAGAGTATGAAACCTACTAAGCTATGATTGTCCACCAAAAGTGACAAGCTGGGCAAGGAGAGATTCAATCAGAGAACCAGCCAAGGTGAGCTTACAGATCCACAGCGCAGGTGGGAGAATCAGTAGACAGGATAATTAGTCGTGTCACTTCCTAAATCCAGCCTGTATGGCTAAGTGTGAAACTATTTATTGTTTCACTTTTTGTTGATCTATCCAATAAAATTTTATGGAAACACATTGAGGACTGTGGTTGGAATGTGAAAAGATATGACAAAGTTAAAAGGGATGCAATTGTTTCAAGACTAAAATCTAAATCCACATCACTGTGGACCAATTCCAGATCTATGATATCTGTAGTTTAAAAAGTTTAACTGTGATGCAATGCAGCCAGCATTCAGTGAAAGGTGTTGGTTTTCCCTCTCTTTATGTTTAAAGAAATGACATCTCACACTCTTCCTGACTTCTGTGTCTAAAAATACAGCCATGAGTCTGAGCAACTGACCCCTCCTTTTAGTGGCAATAACAGAGACACAGAGAAAGAGACTAACAGAAAGCAGAAAAAGAGGGAGGAAGCTCTCGCTGCAGCTATTGTTGATCATCACATACCTCAGCCACATAGAAAGTTTCCAATACCCTACTACAAAGCAGCGAGTTTTTCCATTGAATGTCGGCCACAGTACATGAGGCAGACAGAGAAAGGAAGTGAGCTTGGTGTCTGTCTTTAGACACAGGATGTGCTGGGGCCTGTGAGCTGAAATACCAACCTTTACTGTTTTACACGGTGAAAGAGTGACAGCCGCACCAGCGCTTGTGCACCGCCCACGCGTACACACAGTGGATGCACATGCAGATATCAAAATCTGATCCAAAATACGATACTTCTGTTTTCTACTGTATCTGTTGGTATCTGTTAAAGCATGGCCTTCAAATCTAGGTTTGCAGAGTATCGTGGAATATATCAGCTTTGAGGACTTTTGCAGTTGAAATGACAATTTGACATACTTTCTAGATAGTTGCAGCTGTCACACTTTGCACCGTCTACATAGTCCTTCATCCTTTCATTCACCTGATGTTGTGTCTCTTCTCATTTGTCTTTTCTTATCTGTTTGTCTTTTCTTTGTCCTCTTTTGTGTGATTGTTGTCCTGTCAAAAAATACAATCTCCCCTTAGAGGAAACTTCGCTGGGATATGTGAGCAGATATGCTACGATTTCTCGTTTTCTTGCCTTTGGCTAATCTTTAACTTTTCTGATGGTGTTGATATTTTGTAGTGTCAACATAACTGCATCACTGGGTTTTTATAACGGTGTTTCTGCTCCTCTGGAGATCAAAATCAACTCATTAGATTTTCAGAACCACCGCCTATAGGTGGTAAAGCAGAGACCAATAAAAAAATCTATTTGTTTTTATTTAAAGGGGATATATCATCATTTTTAAAACTTTTCTTTTTCAAATGTGCTGTTTATTATCATGCTTGCAATAGAGAAATATTTACAAATGAAAAAAATAGTATAAAAGATAAAAGCAAGTCTGTCAGAAACACCCCCGAGAGTTGCTGAAAAGTAATGGCGTTTTATCTGAACTGCAAATGTCCAGAATAGAATACATCACACTATGTTAAGTCTTATGTACTGTAGTGTTGGCAAAGTCTCAAGCTTGAATTTGAGTTCTAAAAGTAAATATTTTTATGGGTATTTATCCATAAAGGTAAAGGAAGAGTCTAGAAATGTGTTTTGAGAGCAGTAGTTTGAAGTTGTAACAAACCGGCACAGTACAGAGGAATTTAACCAATCTGTGGTGAGCCTTGTATGCATGTAATTAACCTCAAACGCTTGTGATAAAACTGTCATTCCAAACAAAAACAAAAATCTGGAAGCATTCAGGTAGATGTTATTTCTGATCCAATTCTGACCAGCATCGTTACTCTGATGATCAGAGGAGGCAGCACTCCCATATCTTCAAACTATGTTACCAGAATACTTCATATTAGCCAACCGTGCTGGTATTACACAAGTCTCACTTTTCTACACATAATCAGTCCATGTAGCTGTCAACACTTTAATTTCCAAGACTCAAACACTCAGAAGGCGTCTTGACTCAGACACACTTCGATTGCCTTTACGCTCTGACTGCCTAATTGAACCATCTATAGTAGTTGGAGCATGAACTTAACTTGAGATCCTGTGTTTACTTCCCCAGAACTTATCCATGTTTCCAAAAATAGATTATCGTTGTTGCGAAAGTGCTTGCTATGTCCTTTACAGATGCTAACTCGTCATCCATTTGTGGTGGCATCTTCCTGTGTGACTGGGGATAATTTAAAAGGATTTTTCAGTTTCAAAAAGTGCCTCTTAAATTACTTGTCAGCTTTGAAAAACCAAGAAAATGTCAATGGTGAATGATTTTCACATACCTTCAGAGATTGTTCTGGGTCTAAAATATGTTATATTCCCTTTAACTTGACATTTATTTATTTTATTTTTACAAATATTCATACGAATTTTTAGATTTCTTTAGATTTGCGACATTTTCTATCCATTATCACGGTCTCTGCTAAAACTGTGCGCTCTGCAGTTTTGTGTGGTTCTTTGTATTTTTGATCCTTTCCAGAAGTATGATTCAATTCTTTCAAATTTGCTCTAACTACTACAGAAAAATATCTTTGAGTTACTGTTTTATTTGCATGTAAATTCACGTGTGTGTGCATGTGTGTGTGATTTGAATATGAATACAGAAAGCGTGTGCACGCATCAGTGTGAATCCTACACAATTTCTCCACAAGTCTTAATTACGCTTGCATCCATTTGTGTTTGCACTCAAGTCTCTGTCCATCTTTCTTTCCGCTTTTGGCACTCTCACCCTCTGCCACCCCCGCTTTACTATTTGTTGCCGTGGTTACAGGGCAGCCCTGGCTTCTGCACACCAGGCCCAACCCCTCCCCCAGACCCTCAGCGTTTTGGAGAGCACACCCCAAGTCAGGGGCATGCACACCATCATCAGGTAAAAGCTTAAAGAGAAACAACCTCATTTGTGACGGTGGAAGAGCTGGCAGAGTAAAACTGCTGCATTCAGAATAAACCTTGTAACCTTTTTTTTAACTGATCATCTTTTTTAGAAACAAGGAAACCAGCCGTGATGAGTTCATCTTCTACTCAAAGAGATTGATGCGCCTGTTGATCGAGCGAGCGCTCTCCTTCCTCCCCTCACAGGTTAAAAACATTTACTGTAAATAAATCAGTTTATGCTGCATGAAATTTGCGTTGTAGAATATGAAAAGCATAAAGGCAACCAACAATCAGCTCAAACCACAGTGAATAAAACATGTACATGGCTTTAAAATGTGGACAGTGTGAAAAGAGAAAGACAAATGAAGAGAGTATCTGCTTGTGATCGATAGAGATATGCAGGCTGAGATGACCTGCAACACAAGCATGGAAACTTAGAAACTCACCACAATGGAAAGTTTTCAAACCTTAATTCTGTGCTGCTGTGTGCATTTCACAAACAGAGAAGTTTTTAATGCCCCTTAGCATGTCTGAATGCATTTTCCAGATTTCTGCAGTACAGTAAGCAGCATTGTGATCAGCTCTGTGTTTATACTGTGATGATCTCATTACCATTAACTCAGGTCCACATAGTGCAGACCCCCCAGGGGGAGGACTACGAAGGCAGGAGTTTCCATGGAAAAGGGGTGAGTGAGCTTTATTTAACTTTGGCTAGCTAATTGTCTCTCCAACTAAAACAATGCTTTTAAATGTATCCCCCCCCCCCCAAGATTACAGGAGTATCGATCCTGCGAGCAGGGGAGACCATGGAACCAGCCCTGAGGGCCGTCTGTAAAGACGTCCGCATCGGAAAAATCCTCATCCAGACCAACCAGGACACTGGGGAACCTGAGGTACACGCCTGCACCAGTGTAGCAACATCAGCGCTGTTAAAAGCACATTATTTGACTAATGTTTAAACTTTGCAAGGATTTATTTAGCTCAGAGTCAGAAGACTTTATTATTATTAATTCTTGCAGTTTTGTCACTGCCATTGATACATTCTGAAAACAGAAACACTTGAAGCAGAAATGTAACTGAATCTGTAAATAATGAGTACAAATATCTATCTAAACAAATTTAAAAGAAAGTGATATAGTATAGGGTACTCCATCATTAAACAATAATACCATGCTTTTTATTAATTATGCCACGCTTGTGGCACAGGTGGTAGGAGTTTGTCCTGTAACCAGTGGGTTGCCCCTTCGCCGTCCATTTCAGCGACTGCGTGTGAATGTGCATGAATGGGTGAATTACTGAAGCGCTTTGTGGTCCTCTGACTGAAAAAGCGCTATACAAATAGGGGTGTTCCATCTTGGGTGCCTCACAATTTCGATTTGATTACGATTCAGGTGCTACAATTCGATTATAAAACTATTTTTATTTGTTGCATATTTTTCCCCATTTAGGGGTTTTTCTTCATTCCTTCCATGGCTACTTTCTACTCTTAAATCTATTCAGTTTCCATTAATTGAAGTATCCAAACCAATTAATGTCCTGTCTTTTGTTCATGTCAAACCACAAATAAACTAACAAATGTCCAAATTATGTTTCATAATCGTATCAAGGTCATATTTTCAATGAAATCTAAAGGTAATCTGTTTTGGCAATTTAAATATAATAAGGAAAATTGGTTCAATCCTTAAACACATCAATCATATTCTGTTTACTTAAAGAATACTTTTTATTATAACATAGTTAAAGTATTCCTGCTCTATGTGGTTAAAAATAAAAATAAAATAAACTTCAGATCAGCTTTTACAAGTCAACCATTATAGAAACTACTTCAAAATCTAAATAGAAATAATTAATCTTCTATATTAGAAAATTAACCTAAAACAATAATAGCTTCCTTTCTATATAGGACAAAAATGACACAAAAATCAGAAATTATATTCTGAGATATATATTACATATAAACTCAGCAAAAAAAGAAACATCCTCTGACTTTCAACTGTTTTTACTTTCAGTAAACTTAATGTGTGTAAATATTTGTATGAACACTAAGAGTCAACACCATAAGACATAAACTAAAAATGTTTCACAGACATGTGCCTAACAGAAATAGAATAATGTGTCCTTGAATGAAGGGAGGCTCAAAATCAAAAGTACCAGTCAGTATCTGATGTGGCCACCAGCTGCTTGAAGTACTGCAGTGCATCTCCTCCTCATGGACTGGACCAGATTTGTCAGTTCTTGCTGTGAGATGTTACCCCACTCTTCCACCAAGGCACTTGCAAGTTCCTGGACATTTCTGGGGGGAATGGCGCTAGCCCTCACCCTGCGATCCAACAGGTCCCAGACGTGCTCAATGGGATTGAGATCCGGGCTCTTCGCTGGCCATGGCAGAACACTGACATTGCTGTCATGCAGAAACTCACGCACAGAATGAGCAGTATGGCTGGTGGCATTGTCCTGCTGGAGGATCATGTCCGGATGAGCATGCATAAAGGGTACCACATGAGGGAGGAGGATGTCTTCCCTGTACCGCAAGGCATTGAGATTGCCTGCATTGACAACAAGCTCAGTCCGATGGTGATGTGATATACTGCCCCAGACCATGACGGACCCCCCACCTCCAAATCGATCCCGCTCCAGGGTACAGGCCTCGGTGTAACGCTCATTCCTTCGACGATAAACACTAATCCGTCCATCACCCCTGGTGAGACAAAACCGTGACTAATCAGTGAAGAGCACTTTTTGCCACTCCTGTCTGGTCCAGCGAAGGTGGGTTTGTGCCCATAGGCGGCGTTGTTGCTGGTGATGTCTGGTAAGGACCTGCCTTACAGCAGGACTACAAGCCCTCAGTCCAGCCTCTCTCAGCCTATTGCGGACAGTCTGAGCACTGATGGAGGGATTGTGTGTTCCTGGTGTGACTCGGGCAGTTGTTGTGGCCATCCTGTACCTGTCACGCAGGTGTGATATTCGGATGTACCGATCCTGTGCAGGTGTTGCTACACGTGGTCTTCCACTGCGAGGATGATCAGCTGTCCTTCCTGTCTCCCTGTAGCGCTGTCTTAGGCGTCTCACAGTGCAGACATGGCAATTTATTGCCCTAGCCACATCAGCAGTCCTCATGCCTCCCTGCAGCATGCCTAATGCACGTTCACGCAGATGAGCAGGGACCCTGGGCATCTTTCTTTGGGTGTTTTTCACAGTCGGTAAACAAGTCTCTTCAGTGTTCTGCGTTTTTAGAACTGTGACCTTAAATGCCTACTTTCTGTAAGCTGTTAAGGTCTTAACGACCATTCCACAGGTGCATGTTAATTAATTGATTATGGTTAATTGAACATGCATTGAAAACATTGTTTAAACCCTTTACAATGAAGATCTGTAAAGTTATTTGGATTTTTACAACATTATTGTTGAAATACACAGTCCTGAAAAAGGGACGTTTCTTTTTTTGCTGAGTTTATATTCAGAGTAATAGCAAATAAAAAGCAGCATTCTCCCAAAGACAGTTAAAGAGCATACTCCAGTCTGTTTTTTTCACTGTCAATATAATACATGAACTTTAACTTTGCGCAGCTTTTTTCATAGTTTGACCAATTGGATGTTTACCACCTGTCATACACAGAAACAAACCCTTCATCTATGAGTACGGTGCTCTTTGCTACACATTAATCACGACTGGGATGGAATGAAGGAAATTTCCTTCGTCCTACTTAAAGCTACTTGGGCTGGCGTCTGCGCTTGGAAGGGCGCTGCCCTTGGAAGCACAGAAAAAGTGGACATACCAGGGAAAAGAAAATGTTGCTGCTAACATGATACACAACAACACAGATGCTTCTTTCGCAGATAAAGTGCAAAATATTTGCTGTATTTTGTAAATTTCGTTCTTCATGACAATGATGTTTCTGCCGAGCCATCCATCCATCCATCCATCCATCCATTTGCTATACCCGTCCATCCTAATGCAGGGTTGCGGGGGGCTGGTGCCTATCTCCAGCGGCCAAGGGGCGAGAGCTGGGGTACACCCTGGACAGGTCGCCAGTCCATCACAGGGCAACACAGAGACATACAGAACAAACAACCATGCACACACACCTAAGGGCAATTTAGAGAAACCAATTCACCTAACAGTCATGTTTTCGGACTGTGGGAGGAAGCCAGAGTACCTGGGCTGCACAGTGGCGCAGTTGGTAGCACTGTTGCCTTGCAGCAAGAAGGTCCTGGGTTCAAATCCCAACCTGGGGTCTTTCTGCATGGAGTTTGCATGCTCTCCCTGTGCCTGCGTGGGTGGGTTTTGCCGAGCCATCCCCTAAAAATATCCATGCAGCACGCTGGACTTTTAGGTTTTTTTCAGTTGGTTATTATAAAAAATAATCGATTTTTGAACATTTTTGAATTGCTATCGATTTTGCACGTTTCACACACCCCTATATACACATGCATGCCATTTACCATAACTGTAATTGCTCTACCTTTTTTGAATTTGACTTTTGGGAAGGAGTAGGAACCCTGAAAATAGCACTTATGTCACGTTTTTGGTAATAACCACACTTCCTGTCTGCACATGTTTAGCTTCATTACCTTCGTCTACCCAAAGACATCAGTGAGGACCATGTGATACTGATGGACTGCACTGTGTCCACTGGGGCTGCCGCCATGATGGCTGTTCGAGTTCTACTGGTGTGAATGCCTCATTGCTCCAAAAATTTTACTTTCTCTGCTTTCGTTGAGTTACATTCAATATTTAATCAGGTTTTTTGTTTGATTTTTATTTTTAGGACCATGATGTTCAAGAAGAAAAGATCCTTTTAGTTTCTTTACTAATGGCTGAAATGGGAGTCCATTCAGTGGCCTACGCATTCCCACAGGTGAAAATCATCACCACAGCCGTGGATAAGAAGGTCAATGATGTTTTCCACATAATTCCTGGCATTGGTAAGTGAGGTTCACAATTAGGTTTGAATTTTCTTTTTTTTTTTCTTTATTCATTCAGATCCACCTATCAGTCCTTTTCTGGTCGATACTAATGCCCTTTTTTATTTCAGGTCTAAGCTACCAATTCTAATTTTGACCGATTCTAATTTTATGACTACAACACATAAAATATTAACATATGCTGACAAGTTATTTAATAGAGGTAGTAGTTTAAAATCTAATATGAAATAGAGATTAATAGATTATTCATATTAATGGATCCCTAAACTTTATCTGATTTCTATTAAACTCAAAAAAGTGTCACATTTGGTTGATCTGATCAAGAGAAAATTGACCAATTCCAGTCTTGTTACAAATCTATTTATTATTAAAGTGGTTTTTAAGCAGGTCTTCAGTTTTTTTTTTTTATTCTGTGCAGGAAACTTTGGAGATAGATACTTTGGAACAGATGCCCCACCTGACTGGAGTGACGAGGACATAGACGAACCCAGTTACTGATTGTTGCTCAGGATTAAAGGATTTAGGACTGTGGCCTTTTGTGAGCAATCTGAAAACATCCACTCCTTGCTACTCTCTTTTTTGCTGCTACCTGCAAACTTCAAGGATCAAACAGAAATGATCTGAAAATGATCTAAAAACATGAAAACGGGGGATTGCAAATTGACTAAATTGTGAACTATGGCATTTAAAATCAATTTTGAACACTGTTGAGGGACTTTACTGTTATGAATCCAAAGTATTTTTATTTGTACAGTTTATAATAAAGTAAAATATATTATTTTAATGCCTAAATTGTGACAATCTATATAAAAAAGTGCAGTTTTAGGACGTATATCTAGCCTTAAGTCATGTGCTGTGGACGACACAACTGAATGTTAAATTGCACGTGTTATAAAAAAAGAAATTCAAGCTTTTCAGGTTTATTTTTATTTTTTGAACCACATGCCTCATTCGTTGCAACTTTCAGAAAAGTAAAATGGTAACACGAACGCTTCTTGCTCAACTTCCATCACCTTGAGGCTTTTCTGAAGGACCATTCAATCTGAAAATGTGTGGGTGTGTTTTTTTTTTTTAAGCTCTCTCGTTCAACCTTTTCCTTCACTGTGGATGCTGCCCTAACCAGCCTAAAAAGGATGTTGAAAACTGAAGTTCATTATACAGCTTTAAGTATGTGGTGTATATTAACACTGGATGCCTGTCATTTACATCTATTTTTTAGTATGGATGAAGCAGCTCAGCAGGACGGGTGTGCATCTTTTTGTTCCTGTGAAAATGGCTCATCTGCATAAAGAAAACACTGATTAGGCGTTTATTTCATTCAGTCTCACATGTGGTTTTAACCAAGTAGGTGGGATTGGTCATTTGAAAAGAGGGCTGTGATGATATAAAAGTATCCACATAGTGCTGGATCTTTTGATGGGGAATATGTATTGAAAATAAATGATATCAATCTGTTTAAATTGCTGCCTTGTTCTTATTGTTGAAAAATATTTACAGTTTACCAGAAGTGGGGTCACATTCTACAAAATTGATCCTCACCAGTGCTATATTTCATTAGATGTTATAATAATTTAAGGTCAAATTGTCAAGATTATAGTGTTTTTATAATTTACACTTTTTGTAATGTTATGCGTTTGTTTGAAGTAGAAATGGGTAAAAAATAAGGTGAAAAGAGTGTTTTCTAAAAAGGTGATAACTACTGCATCATGTTAGTTGAATATATTTGCTCATCTCTGCTTTTCCATTTAGCAACCTGTTACTCTACAATAAGCGGTCTTTCTGTACGGAAATTAACTGAGTGTGTTTGTGTGGTGTTTCATGCCATTTGAAAATGTTCACATTATTTATGTAACCGTCACAAATGTCTTTATGTATTTTATTGAGTAATTGCTTTCATAATTGTGAAGTTGAAGGAAAATGATACATGGGTTTTAAATTATTTTGCAAATAAAAAAAATCTGAAAAGTGTGGTGTACATTTTTTTCCACCTCCTAACATGTCAATAGTATATAGAAGCACATTTTCCTGCTGTCATAGCTTCAAGTCTCTGTTGGTAGGTCTTTGCAGGTCTTGCACATCTGCAGACTTGAAATGTTTTCCCATTCTTATTTGCAAAAGGACTATGATTTTTATTCAGATTGGGTGGAGCATATGTGAAAATCAATTTTTGAGTATTGACATAAATCCATAATTGGATTTAGTTCTGGACTTTCACTGGGCCATTCTAACATGAATACACTAAGATCTAAAATGTTGATTCGTGCTCTTTCTAACATATCCCCCCCCCCCCCAAAAAAAGTACTCTTTTTATTTCTAATCATCTTTGACCAACTTCCTTGTCCTTGCTTTCCTCTGTGTATGACGTTTTGTATGTTGGTCAAAAAGTTCAGTTTGCCCTATTCTAACCAGAGCACTTTGCAGATGTTTGCTGAGTCACCTAAATTGCTTCTGACGAACACGGCATCTTTCGACTTTTTTTTTTCTGTTCTTCTAGATAAGCTGAATTTGTAGAAAGTACGTCTTAAAATTGCAAACTTAAGTTTCAGACCTGAGATATGGGTCTCCGGACCCACTGCATTACTATTAGCCTCCTAGCTTTTTCTATTGCTCTCTTTGCCTTACCTGTCACTTGATTTGAGCACCCATATATTGGTGGGTATGCATTTGTGTTACCTTTTTGCTTTATGATGATGATGAACACTCATCTGAGATATTCAAAGCTTGGGATACTATTTAAAAAATAAACCCGGTTTTAAACTTCTCGAACTTTATCCTTAACCTGCCTACTGTGTTTCATGATCTTCTAGATGCAGTTTTTTCAATTCAACTGAAATTATACTGAGATTAAACTATACACATGTAGGATTTTACAAGTGTATCTTCTGAGGGCAATTTGTTGCATTTAGTGATGTCTGAGTAGAGCAGGATAAATACAAATGCACGCTTTTCTTTCCTATTCACAATTCTGCACTACTCTGTTAATCTTTCACAAAATCCAAACAAAGAACATTGTAGCCTGTTATGTGACAAACATGTGAAAAGGTTCAAGGAAAATGAATACATTTGAAAGCAGCTGTAGATGACAATGCAATAAAAAAAATGTTTTGAGCTTCCTTACAAAAGGTGAATTTCCTTGCATCACTTTTGTAAAACGGGACCACAAAATGCACCTTAGCAAATACCACATCGTAATATTAAGCTGTTCAGCATAGGCAGGCACATTACCTGTGCACTACAGTGGAGGAACAGGAAGGATATTGTGGTTGTCCTCTTCTCATGGAAAGTAACCTCAGCATCTTCCATTAGTTTCCATAATTATCACCCTGACAGCTGTCGAAACATCAGTCACCGTAAAATATGATTGACATGCATCTCATGAGGCTGAGAGACAATTACAAACTGCTGGGCTGCTGGGTGGGTATTGACACGCACGAAGCATGATTTTTCTCTAAGAGGGAAGGTGGGGGGGGGACGACAAACAGAAATGCATGGGATAAAAATAAAAAGCTCAGCAGCAGAAGTGAGAGCTCTTTTTAAATTCAGCACTTTTATGTGCAATTAAAGGATATTTTGCAGTTTTGATTGATGTACTTTTAATGTTGATTTATTGAATTATTTAACATAGAAATCTATTTCTGTTTAGTAAAAAAGATTGCTTATAAAAAATACAGGGTTTTAAAATAAAACTCTACAAGATGCATGAAAACTATATGAATGAAGCTGTCAGTGGAAAGTTCAGCACCGGCACTGACAAACAGGAAGGTGGCGTGTCACTGTGTGTTTGTTGCATCCCCATTGGTAGCACAGTGCATGATGAGGTCACAGCCTGCTAAAGACGGCAGGAGTGGCCGTTAAAACTCCGAGACCTGTGTTTCTTTTTTCATCTCGCATCATAAGCTTTTACCAGGTTGCTCCTCTGTTCTCTTTTAGTCTTTTGTTCTTCACTTCAAGTGATGATGTCTACCTGCCTGTCTTGACTGGGCATGAGGAGTCTGCTATGTGGGTAAGGAGCATGTTCTGAACACTTTCAAGGTTCTTAATGTAAGATTAAGCTTGGCAAACGTACCAGAATTACTGCAATTGCTGTTGTTAAAACGTGGAAAATAACTATGTTTTATGGCTGCTATTTGTTTGGTTTAGTGTGCAATCAGACTGTAAGGGTTGGACATGTGATGTGGTGTAGGCCAACGGAGAGCAGCAGCTCAGTGCTCATAGTTGAAAATGAATTATTCAGACAATGAAGTATTTCTGAATCACATAAAGAGGGTTTAGATTAGCGTGTTTGAGAGGGTAAAGTACTATCTTTCCCTTCTCCCCCTCCTTCTCCCTTCGCCCTCTCTTTGTCTGCGTGTTTCATCGTGCACTCTCCATCTGCATAGTTTAATATGAAAGTAGAATCTCTGAGAGATTGGACGGTCCTCATCAAGCCAGGCCAGGGTGATTTAGATGTTTTCAGTGAGAGATGCAGTTTGTGCATTATGCTCAGATGGTTGAGTGTTTAATTGCTTTGTGAGTGCAGGTCAGCAGGCATCAGAAAGACAGATGTGGAGCTATGCTTAAGAGACTGTGCATTAAGTTTTCTGAGATCAAATAAAAAATAAAAAGAAACACATCACACGCTGTGATGTTTAATTGACCTTTATAAAGCAGTTAGGCTTTATAATAGCATTTGATGTAAACATTTCCAAACCAGATTAAACAAAAACTTATTTAGGAAAAACAAATGAAACAATTCAACTGAAGGAAAAGCAAGAAACAAAGAGAGAAAATCTTTTTATTGTATTTTTTAGAAAGATCTTCCCACTTTCATTCCCAGTCTGAATGATGGTTCTTCCCGCCAAAATCTTATGCATGCAGCTCAGGCTTGAAACATTTTATTGTAGGGGATGGATGATTTAGTATCACGTCTAAAAATAATAAAATTAGGTGAAATTACTTCAAATGAGACGAATGGGGCGGATATGTTTAATAACTTTTATAAAAAACAAAGAAGTTGAAACTTTAGATGTTATAATTAGCCATATGGGTAAACCAGTGTGAAAAGACCTGGAATATTGTCATAATTAGGTAGAAGATTCTGCCTCCAAGTGAAGATGGTATCCATATGATGGAAAAAATATATTTTTAAGGGCTACATATTTCCCATCTTTTCATCCGTTGTTTTTTGTTTTGTTTTGTTTTTATGTTTGTCAGGAAATTTTGCCTTCGCCGTGGACTCTGCGAGCTGAGGCTCACGGAACGGCCTGACCAAGACCAGCGGCTGCTCTTTAACTACTGAGTGGTTCTTTCCAGGACTGTCCAACCTGAGAATGGTGATTTCAGGCTCAATCTCAGGTTCGTCAGCCCATGAAACGCCAACTCTCCTCAGCATAGTGTATGGAAGAATGCCAAAAAAGAAAAGCAAAAAACCCCACAAAGCTATCCAGACTGAGCAAATAGCCTGAAAACTGAAGTTTGAATCATCTTAAGACTAAATATTTTGTTGTTTTGTCATCAACAGTAAAATAAATGCAAATTTCACTTTACTCCTAAAAGGTTTTAGGAAAACTCTTGTCAGATGCTATGTTTCTGCTCATTCTCTATCAGTTGGGAATTGTAAACTCTTATTTAAAAGAAGTAAAAGTTACTCTAAATGACTTTTGTCATCGATTCTTCTTCTAAAACAAAGAAAAAAACAATTTATTCCCTTAAAATGCCGCTGCCTGTTAACCAGAAGAGGGAGCAGTGTGCACGTTAACTAAAAAGCAGCGAGTCATGCAGTCAGTCAAAGTTGAGATTCACAAAAAAGTTTCTTTTGATTTTAATCTGGAAGACAAATCTAATTATTTTTATTCTGCTTTTTGTCCTCTAGACTAAGAGCTTCAGTCTTGAAATGTAAAACTTTTACTGATTGCTTATGGGACTGTCCTCTATTACATGCTTTGCTTGTTCTTTACTGTTTCAGTTTATGAGTTAACACCCTCCCAAATTCTTTTGCTAATGTGAAAAACGCAGTCTGCAAATCAAAGAATGTTGGTCAGACTTATCTACATTTGTTACTCTGTATAAGCAAATGTTTAGTTATTTTGATTTCTCTGGTGCCTGCAGACTTTTGTTTGAGGTCAGTAGGAGCTCTCAAGATGCACAACAAGAGAGAATAATGATATGCTTAAAGGCTACACTGTATTTTAATTAGGTTCAAATTGGAATATATGGAAATGCATTTGAATCTCATATAATTGGACTGCATTGACGTGGTTTGATTATATTTTTGTGGATGTAAATTGGACCTGTTTGTTTTGTAAAGTGTCTGAGGCACACGTTTTTATTGTGAAGTGACGCTATTGAAAGAAACTCAATTGAATTGAATAGAAATGAGGTGCAGACAGGTAGAATTAATTCTGGATCTGATTCTGTGCAATATCTACATCATATTCAATTCCTGCATATGTAAATTTTATTTGACTTGAAGCAAAGCATGTAAAGTTAGATGTTCAATAGTCTAGCGTGCAAAAGTGAACTAAGATTTCCAAAATGTATCCATCATTTTTCCAACACCAAGTCACATAAATGTTTCAGTAATAAATTATTGCATTTTTGCTTGATTTGTACTCAAAAATCCTAAAATGAAGTGTTTTCCATTTAGCATGTTGTAGATGTGGAAGTCCATGTTACTTTTCTTCAAAATGCAATAAATGATCAGTGAAATAAAAATGAATATTTGTGTGCTTGCTTTCCTTTATATAAAAGTATCTATGATTTGTTTTCTGAAACAGTTTAGGAGATACAAAATACCATTTTGCAGTATATTTAAAAAGATATGTGACATTTACGTTGTCATTTGTTTTTCAGTTTCTGCATAGTTTAATTATTCAATCAACTGATGTTTTCTTTTGTATTTGTCAGTTGGACGGGAATTGTAGTCAAATTTGCCTTGTTTTATGCACTGAGTGAAGTCATTTGGAGTATATAACAGTTTACTGATGGTAATTCAGTTTAAAACTCACATGAAAAAAGTTAGGTACAAAAGGAAGGTTTTTGCATTTGTTGTTTCCATTAAGATCCTTACTTACTTTTATCATATGGGTTTCAACATGTGCCATATCTACAGCTGAGAAAGCATTAAGCTGTCTTACGTCTCTTGTCTACTTTTCTCCAATATTTTCTTTTCTTCTTTTTTTTTATTTTGTTGCAAAGACTAAGTTAAAAATAGAGCACGGTTTAATCTCTGAGACCAGGGACAGGACTCTGAAACTGGTGAAGTGCTGTCAATAATCAGAGATTGGGCTACTCTCTTTGTTAGTTCCGCCAAGTCTTTAGTGTGTTTTACTGTAATTGTATTACAGCTTGATGTATTCACAGAAGCTCTGTGTTGTAGATGAAAACTGAATTTGTGAGCATCCATTCTGAGAAAAGTCCCTGCAAACAAAAAGGGACTTATTGGTGTCTAACAAAGGCAACTTGCTCTTTATTTGCATTAAGGGTCAGGTTTGAAAGAAGAAAAACAAGTTACCAAATAAGTATTTTTATCATATTTGTTGTCATGGGTGGCTTATTAAAATTAACTATGATCAAATCATACATTCATACTTAGATAGTTTTTTTTTTATTTTCCTTGAGGTGCAAACGGATGATCTGTGTGTGTGCATGCTCTCCCTCCTGGCTTTAACCTTTGGTTGCTCCACATTTTTGAATGTGTGAATCAGCCAATAAGGGGTGCCGTGTTTGAGCCACGTTGCCTGTGGTTATCTGTCTGAGAATGTACATGCGGAAGGACTGAGAAGCCAGAAACTGGTGTCCAAGTGTGAGGCTTTGCTGGCAGGTGTACAACGCAGTTTGAGCATCGGTTTAGCTCAGAGCGGGTCAAATATGCACCTGACAGAAAAATAAGTCACTTCACGGGTTGACTTGTTTGCCATTTTTATATTCCTTTTCTTAAAAAAATTTAGATTGTAACTGACCTTCTGCCACTTATAAATGCACAGAAGAAAGTTAATTTCCTGGTGCTTTCATGTGGAAGCTGGAGCACACATTTTATTTCCATGAACAGTGGATCCCCAAATTTCTGAGGGCAATAATTCTAATCTTTGATTTAACTTGATATTGATATTAGGGTAATTAGGATATATATATAGTCATATGAATAATGTTGTAGAAACTCCATTCGCCCAGTGAGAAACACAAACAGATGTAATTTAAAAGCTTATGGAAAGCATGTTTAAAACCTGCTAAAAGGTTATTATTTTCAAAAGGTATGTTTAATCTGACAACCAACCCTTATCAGAACTCATATTGTCATTTATTGAACATGACAGTATATCTATGTACCTACAGCGTGTGTGTGTGTGTGGGCGTGAATACAAGGTGTTCTGTTGTCAGCTTACAGTGTGTGTGTGTATGTTTTTAACTGGGAAGTTTCATGGTGGTATCTGGTTCGTAAAACACAAAGGTCTGTGTGTTACAATTGTAATATAAAATTTAAATTTAAATTAGATAATAGTTTGATAACATATCAAACCAGTGTATTTCCAAAAACACCTTAAAAGGCAGTCGGGTGTCAACTCAAAACTCATTGGCTCCTGTTTCACATTTCTGGGAAGTTCTTGTGAGCTTGCATGCCTTACTGTGGTACACAAGTGTTTTTTCTGAATACTCCAGCTTCCTTTAGAAAGCTATACAACTGGTTAATTTTTTTATTGTTTTTTCAGTAGGTGTGAGTGTGTATGCTGTTTTTTTTGTTGTTGTATGTTTGCTTGCTTTGATTTTTGTTTATTGGAATGCTGAGGGCCCAGATCGGAAGAATGTGGGTCGTATAGAAAAATGAAAGTAAAAAAAGCCAATAAATAATAAAATAGTTAAATTTTTTATTGGTAAGCATTGGTGGTCGGGAGAGTTGTGATCTTACTTTAAAATGTTTTGAGAAAATAAAACCCTGCATAGAGATATATTATATATATTTTTAATTGCTAATACAATTTGAATATATTTTTGTCCATTTTTGCTTCTGTTTAATTCAAAATAAATGATTTAAAGGGCCAGATGAGATTTTTTTCATGTGTCATGCTGCTGTTTGACTGCTAACTAACTTTACTCGGATTTCCATAACAAATATTTTCCTTCACCTGACAAAATGAAGTGTATATTTCTGCAGAAATGTAGGTGTTTATGTTTTATGTATTCCGGTTGTTTATTTATGTCATAGTTCACCTTGAATTTTTAATGTAGAAACAAATTTCCCATCCACTCTCACCAGTTGCTTGATCAGGAGGAGGGGCTGCTGCACAGTCAATGATTGAATGCATCGCCTTGGCTCCTGTTGATAGAAAATCTTTTACCAATTGGTTTTTTAAATTGAATTAGTGTGCAATGGGTTATAACTATGATCAGTTAAAAAGAATGTCTATGAATGTATGTCTATGTACATTACTGGCCAGTATTGTGTTGGAGTTGTTTATATTTCTTCTTAACTCAACATGAATAAGATTTGCTTGTAAAGTTTTGATTCGGTGCTATGTAAATGAAATGTATTCAAGCTAAACTTAATTTAAACTTGTTGCATATATATTTGAAAATAGCTGACAACATGCAATTTGTAATGGTGGGGGAAGTATAATATATTATCAACTGGATCTCTTTCCTTTAAGGACTATGGAACCTTCTACACAAATTATAAAAAATTAGAAACAAGCGAGTTTTGTTTTGTTTTACTTTTGAAGAAAACGTTCAGGTATTTTTTTCTGAAAGCTTTTTACAAGAGCAGTAGACTCCGTATCATTTAGCTATCAGTTGTCTTCATCTGTGTGTGTGTGTGTGCGTGTGTGTGTGTGTGTGTGTGTGTGTGTGTGCGTGTGCGTGTGTGTGTGTGTGTGTGTGTGTGTGTGTGTGTGGATGAGAGATGGGCTTTGAAGGTGTGGTGTGAGTTGAGAGCTGAGGTCAGTTAGTTCCAACCTCGAGGAGAGTACCGCCACGGCCTTGGAACAGTGTGGGGGTGGTTCACTTCCCCTTTCCCTGCTTCACAGCTTCCTGTGAGTTCTGCAACTGTTAACCACACCCTCCTCCTCCTTTCTGTCCAACAATCCCCCCCCCCCTTTACACCATGGCACCAAGCCCTAAAACACTAATAGAAAACTCTACCCTCTTTCCCACCATTTCCAGTCCAACAATAGTCCTGTGGGATATACTTCTAGTTGATCTGATTTCCTTTGTCAGTCAGTGCCCCTCTGTCCTGCTCTGTCCCTGAACCTGTCACAGGTCAATCATAAAATATGAGCACTACTGTACATGGCAGCTCTTAAGCCACAACCGTGCAGGTACTTTTCCTCATGCTAAGGCTATAGCATTGAGACGCCACATTCATGAACATCTCATTGAAACAGAGTGTGAATCACCACTGAAGGGTGTCTGCAAGTTTATTCTTTGCTGTCTGAACAATGATGAAACATCCAACACAGAACTGAGCCACGATCTGCTCTGATGACTTGTTTTTCTGTGCCGTGCATCACACCTACAGCACCAGCATTCCTACACAGCTCCCATCATTCATTGTGCTGCTCAAATTCAGAATTCTGAAGGAGATCTTGTGTGTCAGTCAGTGGGCGTATGTAAGGCTGTGGTCTGTGGAGGGACAGTAGAGATGTGTTGGAGAGTATCTGTGTGCGTGTGTCTGTGTAGATCGTGAATCTAAACACAATGGTTGTGTTTTTTATTTTTTATTCATGGTGGGGGTGAGGTCTACTCCTCGAAAAGGGAGGGCTGTTCCTGTGGAGGGAAGAGGAGTGGGGTGGAGCGGCTGGAGTGAGTGTATGTGGGGGAGTGAGTGTGGGGGCAGCTAGGCCATCTGGACTGTGAAGAGGCTGAAGAAGTAAAGGGAGAGAGTGTGTTTGTATGTGTGTGTGTGTGTGTGTGTGAGTGAGAGAAATCAAGAAGGAAGAATGAGAAGAGAAATTGAAAGAAGTAGGCAGTGCCAGAACTGAGGTTATGTGAGAGAGAACGAAGGAATGAAGTTTTGAGAACAAACACAAGGAGGGATGCTGCTTATGGATGTTCCACAGAACATCTTTTCACAGCATCCTGCAAAATGCATTGATTTTACTTAACAGACATGACACAAGTGTGAGCATAGGCTATAAAAAAATATAAGTGTTTCAGAGCTTTCACATTCACTCACTCAATAGA